>JAKWIY010003061.1:50229207-50349053 GCA_027704805.1 Solanum corneliomulleri | reverse complement strand
CAGGATGTCACTCGAGCTATGGATACTACCTTTAAAATGAAGGACCTTGGCCCGTTCATTATTTTCTGGGAATGGAGGTTTCTCGGCAGGCAGCGGCTTGTTTCTTCATCAGTCAAAATATGCTCGAGATCTGTTTGCAGAAGCTGGACTGGAAAAATGCACCAGTCAACCAACACCGATGGCAGTCTCTTCGTCTATGAATGGAGCCGACACCCTCTTTGCCGATATCACCCACTTCCGCAGCCTCATTGGGGCTCTACAGTATCTGGACATTACCCGTCCTGACATCCAGTTTGCTGTCAACCGGAGTTGCTCAGCGCATGCATCAACCAAGTGAACATGATTACCATTGTCTAAAACGCATTCTCAGGTACATTTTTGGCACTCTTGGTCGTGGTTTACTCATTCGACCCGGGACTTGGAGCTTCGGGTTTTTCTCAGATTCAGACTGGCGAATGATAAAAATGACAGAAAATCTACATCGGGGTTTCTCATTTTTTTGGGCCGAACCTGATCTCCTGGTGTACAAAAAAAACAACCCAAGGTCTCTCGGTCCTCGACTGAAGCTGAATACCGCGCCCTTGCTCTTCTTGCTGCTGAGACCATGTGGGTCACATATATTCTTCGCGAACTCCGCGCCACTCACACTGTTCCTTCTCTCTATTGTGGCAACAAATCAACCATCTGTGTGGCCAAGAATTCCTTCTTACACACCAGAATGAAGCATGTTGATACCGATTGTCTCTTTGTTTGCGATGAAGTTCAGGCCGGCACCATGACTGTGCAGTATGTACCCACTGAAGAACAACCGGATGATATTCTCACCAAGCCTCTCCCGAGCCGACAGCACGATTACCTCAGTTCCAAGCTTCCGTTCGCTTCCGCTCAGCTCAGCTTGAGGGAGATAATAACAGATAGTATTAAATAATAGTATTAAATAATATTAGTATTACTGTGTACTAATCCTAGTCCTATTAGGATTAGTACTCCTTAATCCTAGTCCTATTAGGATTAGTACTCCATCCTATATCTCCTATATATATCTCCCATGTATTCCCTTATTAGGTTAACACTTCAATACAATCAATATTCCTTCAATGGTCTTTACCTTCCATTATGGCTAGTAGAAACAGAGTAATTTGTTCTGAATTGTTGCCTTCCACCTGATGAGCCTGAAGAATTGGTATGCATAGCAAAATTCATAGAGCTTGCCTCCAGAAACATGTGATTGTTAGATTTGATCTCTCTTTGTTTCTCCTCTTGAACTAAGAGAGAACAAGCTTGTGCCAAAGATGGAAGAGGATTCGTCATAAATATATTACCTCTGATTATAGTCTATACTTCATTTAATCCCATAATAAATTGGATGAGTCTTCTGTCTTGTTCTGCCTTGTGAATATTATCCTTTCCTCCACATTACACACGCAACTACACTAGTCTTTGACATTCATATTATTTGATTCTTCCCATAATTTCTTCATCGTAGTGTAGTACACAATAATATTCAAAGCACCTGGCTCAGATCATTTATTTCTTTCTGAATCTGAAACAATTTAGCCCCATTTGTTTGATCATAATGATATTTTATCTCTTTCCACAATTCCAAAGAGTCACATACATATTCTACACTATCGACAATGTCTTTGCCTAGGGAATTAAGTATCCATGAAGTGACCATATTATCACATCTTTCCCATTGACGATATTGAGGTGAATTAAGGGTTGGTCTCCTACACTTCCTTGTAATAAAGACTAACTTGTTCTTCACAGAAAGAGATCTAATCACCCCTCTTCTCCATGATCTATAACCTATCCCTTTGAAGACAGATTGAACAAGAAGACTACTAGGGCTATCAGATGGATGAATGTAGACATGACTACTCACATCGATTGCAGTGCTTCCCGTCAAGCTGGTGCTAGGATTTGCGACTTCAACCATGATGAATCATATTACTGAAAAAAAGATGCCAAATGATTGATTGTAGATACAAAGTATTCTCAGTGTAACTGCAAAAGCACTTTAGATGCAGATTTGCGATGAACACGAAAAAAATTTAGAGAAATCGATGAACTAATTGAAGAATTGAGTTGAAGAAGAATCTAACGAGAGCAACCTTGCTATGATACCATGTCAATTTGAATAATTGAAGCAATCAAGCATTCACCTACAATGGTGAATACCGTGCGGTCTCTATTAGAGAAGAAAACATGTGGAAAAAAACTGATAGAGAGAAAAATGTGTATTGCATTGATCAACTTGAACTTTACAACTTGTGATCTAATCTATTTATAGAACTAAATAGAATAATGAAGTAACTAACTAATTCATAAAAGTAACAGCTAACACTACAACAAACTCTTAACTAATTCTAACTAACCATAGTGACGTGGACGGGGACTAACTAACAATTAGAGTAACTAATCAATGGAAATGACTGATAAATATCTCAGTAGAGACGATACGCCTAAGCTTTACTCCGATGTTGTGTCAAATGACTTAGCTCCTTGTATAATACTGTAGCAAACTTGGGTCTAATAAAATGATCCTTAGTTAATTAGGCAGTAACTCGGCTCTGATGACCTTCTATAAGTAACTCGCTACTGTCTCAGTGATTCATGATTGAGATATCGAACTTTGTTTGACGACTTAGAATTGAACTTGGTTCGGACTTTGCGTACTGTATTGATTACCTTGGAGTTGGTGCCATTAAATTTTGAAATATGATGATGATCAAGTCATCTGGTCCCATTGTAGTATGAGCTATTATTTAGGGTAGAGTAGCCTCCAAGAATCCTAATTGGAATCAAATAAATCTAGTAGAGTCTCAACTAGAATTGAACGTTCCTCATAAAGTCCCACAAAATTCCCAAGAGTTGCACTCATGACTCACTTGTATTATTTAAAACTACAGAGTGTTTGATCCAAAATGTATTATTTTAAACTGTTTAATCCTCTACAAATATGTCCCCTTGAAATGAAGTCCAACACATGTGCAATTAATCTAGTATATACACGTTGATCACCAATTCACCAATATGTAATTTTTTATCTCATAAATAAATGTAAATTTAGTTCAATATTTAGCATATATTTTTGTTTTATTTGTCATCCAGAGTTTTGTATATGTATTGAGTAACAATTTATTCGACTCAACACACGTAGGACACCACGTAGGACGAAAAATGACATGTACGATGCCATGTAGAGTATGTGTGTCTATTGTTCAAATTTATGCAAGTTTAAGTGTCTATTTGTGTACACCCCAAGTTGAAGGGTATAAATGTGATTTGAAGTCAAGTTAAATGACATATTTATGATTATGCCTAAAAGAAAACCCAAGAAGTTCAGTACACTACAACAAAAATAACTTTTAGCGGCATTAAATATTGGCACTAATAAAGAGTGGTAGAGTCTTTACCAGCATTAATTAAGTGACATTAGAACCAATGCTCAAGGCTTTAGGGACATATACAAAGAGTGACAATTGCCGCTAAAAATACATATTTAGCGGCAATTATGAATTAAATGCTATTAATGGTCATTTTTGTTGTAGTGATAGTAGCTTTATCATATTTTTCCAACTACTTATATAATGTTCTTGGAGGTTTATGAGACTTTATCATGAATATATTGAGCAGAATATTAAAATTTTGGTTCATATAATTACTCAACTAGCTTTCTTGAATCCTCTAATAAATATGCTGGAACTTCTATATATACTAGATATTTTTTTTCTGTGTCGGCACGGGCCTTATATTATTTAAGTAATATTAACCACACTCCGTGATGCTTGACACTTCATGACTCAAGCATGTCATTAGAAAATGTAATGGCACAGTATCTTGGTTATTTCCTCAAAATGAGAAAGAAGTTGCAGTAACTATGACATATCTGACATGAGTATACATATGAATGATTGATGTGTATGCTCCACAAAGTTGATTCTTGTATAACTTATCTCAATTGGAGCTATAATAGCATTTAGTTCTGCCACTCAACCATTAAACATTTTTCACTTCACTTTCGATCATTGAAGCTCCCAGTAAAAAGAGATGAAAATGGATCAATTTATATGTTAAATCTATCTATACACTTGTGCTCCAATTACTCACAAAAACTCAAAAAGACTCCAATTTATATTCAATGACCAAACACAATTCCAATTTTCATATATTTTTTTTCACTTTGAAACCTAAAATTATTTTTTAAAAAAAAGAAATTCACAACATGACAAAATAGCCAATAACTTTCTAAACAATGTTGCTTTCATCTGTTATCTGTTTTGAAGATCCTCTAATTCCTTTTTCGCCATAAAACTCCCGCATTTAATGTCATTCTAAAAACTTCAACATATGTAAACTCTTGTCTTTGAAGTTTGTAATTTTCTAATTTATCACAGTTCCATCATTAAACTTGTCTATGAATCTGCAGTTATATTAGCATGGTATTTTAAACTTGCACTAAATAAGGACACATAAAGAGGATGTGTTCACCATACTCAGTACCCATGTTGTATAGTGCACACTTCTCATCCTCCAAGCGTCTTCATTATACTAACCTTCCCTTTGTAAACAATTTTAACAAAACAATGAGATATAGGATAAGTTGACCATTTAAGAGGCATATTTTGTTGTAAAATCAGCCTTGTCCAAATAACCTTCTATTAAGCTATTTTTAGCTAAAGAGTTTGCTGATAGTAAACTTATCTGAGCTTAGTACAAACCTTTCTTACCAACTAGCTTCCTCAAAGTATTTGCGAACTTAACATATAACAGATATATATATATATAGAATATATATATATATATATATATATATATATATATATATATATATATATATATATATATATATATATATATATATATATATATATATATTATATATATATATCTATATATATATATAATGGAAAATGGTTAATTTACATTTACAGTCAACGAAAAGAATCATTCTTTTCGCCTCCAAACAATTCATTAATTTTGCCAAAACTATGATACTATACTTTGTCCCCAATTAGAATTATGAGTCGGATGAATTATAACGATTAGCTATTGATCCATCAAGACATTCGACTAAAAATTTAACATGCAACTCAAAAGACTGAACCATTATAATCTACATATCCATCAACTAACGAAACAACTCAGGCTAAAAAATATCAATTTTTATAGGGAAAAAAGGGTCAAATATGTCCCTAAACTATTAGAAAAGGGCTAAATATACCCTCCGTTTAGAGTTTGGTCCATTTATACCATTGCCGTCCAACTTTTAGTCTACATATGCCCTTTTGGGCGTTAGTTGGACAACTCGAAATATCCAACTCATTTTACTTTTATTTAAATGCCAAATGGATTTTCCACGTCATTTTTATATATTATCACCTGACATTTATATTCATGGTAAAAGGAACAAATATGCCCTTAAACTATTCGAAAAGGTCAAAATATACCCCCGTTTAAAGTTTGGTCCATTTATACCCTCGCCGTCAACTTTTGGTCTGCATATGCCCTTATGGGCGTTAGTTGGTCAACTCGAAATATCCAACTAATTTTACTTTTCTTTAAATGTCAAATGAATTTTCCACATCATTTATATATATTATCACTTGACATTTATATTAAAAGAGAAAGGGGTCACTTATGCCCCTAACTATTCGACCCAATTTTAAAATACATATACATTTTTATAATAGGGGCATATTTAACCTTTTCCCATTTTTATAATCTACAATATTTACCACCAAAACAACTTACTCTCCAATAATTTGAAGGAACAACTAACCAGAAAGTTAAAACAATAGCCTGAATAGAATAATCTGGTGGAAAGACAATAACAATGTGCAGGTTCCCTGGGGCTTCTTTGCGTGAGATTCGAAAAGAGATATAGATATATATATATATATATATATATATATATATAGTATATATATATATATAGATATAGATATATATATAATGATAGAGATATATGATCTATATATCTGTTCTCTATATATATATATAGTATCTAGATACATATCCATATATCTATATAGTATATATCTATATGTATATGTATATATATATATATATATGTATATGTATATTATATATATATATATATATATATATATATATCTGTATATTATATTAGTGGATACCTCCAAACATACTTTTTTCATTTAAATTCCTCCTCTACAAATAAAGTCTTAAAGGAGAAGTATATGCTGCAAAATAGATTCATGTTTCAGAGAGAGTTTTCGATACAAATCTAAAGAATAGGTATATACGTGCTAACACATGTGCAGCATATATTTTTGTTTTATTTGTCGTCCAGAGTTTTGTATATGTATTGATCACAATTCATTTTGTAATAGTTTCATCATATTTTTCCAACTTCTTACATACAGTGCTTTTCAAGGTTTATGTGAATATATTGAACATCGTATTAAATATTTATATAATTATTCAATGAGTGTTCTTTAATCCTTCTAATAAATACAATAATTCTAATATTAGTTGAATAAATATTATCGCATTAATTTAAAAGTCGTCTTTTGACTTAAGAAAAGAAATGCATGTTTTATTATATTTTATTTTCTAACTTAGGTTGTAATTTTTTCGATGAGTTGTGAATTTTTTGATAAGTTGTGATTTTTCTCAAAGGGTTGTGATTTTTCGATGAGTTTTGAGTTTTGAAAAAAGTTGTGTCTTTTGCAAAGGGTTGTAACTATAAAGGGAAAAAGGTCTGATATACCCCTCAACTTTGTCATTTAGAGCTGATATACCCCCTTGTTATGAAAGTGGCTCATATATACCCCTACTTGTAAACAAATGGCTCACATATACCCTTTTCCTCTAACGGAAATGAAAAAAACAATAATTTTAATCTAAATTTTTATTATTTTTTTCTAAAAAATATAATCCCATATGAGTAAATTTAATCCTCGTCAAACATTTTTTTTGACTTCTTTTTGTTTCAATGACTAATTTATAATTATTATTTTGATAATCAAATTTATTTATGTTTCACTAATATTCTTGTAAAACTTATTGTAGATTACCAAATTTTTTCTTCGAATACGAAATTAAATTACAATACACACAAAAAAATAGTTTAATTTTTTTCTTTAAACTAAGGAATGAAAGAAAAAAACAAATTAAGAATAAGAAACTCAAAATATTATAATAAAAGAAGTCAAAAAATAATTTATGTATGAAAAAAATTAAAATATACCTTGAACTTTGATAGAAGAATCATATATACCACTAATTAATTTTTTTAAAAAAAATTAAAAGTAATAAATATAAATTTAAAACTAATTTTGTAACTTCCGTTAAATGAAGGGTATATGTGAGCCATTTCGTAACGGCAGGGGTATATGTGAGCCATTTCGTAACGGCAGGGGTATATGTGAGCCATTTCGTAACGGCAGGGGTATATGTGAGCCGTTTGTATAACGGTAAGGGCATATATGAGTCACTTTTATAACGAGTGGTATATCAGCTCCAAATAACAAAGTTGAGGGGTATATCAGACCCTTTTCCCAACTATAAATAAAAGGGGTTCCTTTCATTTTTTAACCGCAATTTTTTTTTTAATCTTCTACTCTTCTTCTTCTTGCATTTTAAAATTTTTTGTATGATTTATTGTTGTTGAGTGATTTTGAAGTTTAGAGGAATATGAGTTACCACATTCTGATGAAGTAAATTGATCTATCCTATTAGGATGAAGGTATATTCATTAACCTCGAGTACTTGAGGAAAATAATTTTGCTGTCATACTAATTATTTTTTGGCTTTGTATATATATTAGTATGTGATGTTCCTATATATGAAGTTAACAATATGTACTATAAATTTATTTATGTAACGACCTGTTTAGTCGTTTTGAGCAACGGATTTTATTTCTGGAAAACTGGCTGAGACGACGGACCCCACAACGAGCCGTCATGGCCACGACGGACCGTCGCAGGGTCTCGTTTCAAAACACTTAGAAATTCTGAAATTGGGTACTGAAATCGACTCTCTGAACTTCGTAACGGAATGGCAGGACGGACCGTCGTGGGCACGACGGACCGTCACAGACTCTTAAAGAAAATTGAGTCTCTGAACTCTGTGACGGAGCAGCATGACGGACCGTCGCAGGCACGACGGGCCGTTACAGGCTGCGTAATCCCAGTCTGGGTCGGATTTCTTTGAATGTTTTAAGGGACGTTTTTGACTATTCCTGCTTTAATTATAAGTTAGTGGGTTAATGTTAATAAGTCTAATTACTTGGGGGTTAAAAGAGGTAACCTTGAGTTAATTAGTGGGGTATTATTGCCATCTTTATACTTAATTATATGTTAATTAGGGTAAAAGAAAGAGGGTTGAATAAGAAAAATAGAAAGAACAAAGAGAGGGAAAAAAGAAACGATAGAGAGAGGATCGAACGAGAGAAAAACACAAAGCTTTGGGAAATTGCTTGCTTGATCACGAATCTTCGGTGGAGGTAGGTTATGGTTTTTCATGCTATTCGTAGTAAACTCTTAATAGTGAATGATATGTATTGGTAGTATTGTAAACCTCATATATGCTTAATTGTATGCTTGCATGAATATGGTATGTAATTGTGATAAAATAAGCATGATGAAGTATTGAATCCTAAATCTTGAAAAGAAACCCTAATCTACTTTGTTAATGATGATGCCTTGGTATGAAAGAAGGCTTGTGATGAACGAAAGTAGTGAGATTAGGGGATCAGGTGCCACGTTTCGGTCAGGTACCAGGTAGAAATAGAGGATCGGGTGCCACGTTCCGGTACCAGGATAAAATGAGGATCGGAGTGTCATGTTCCGACACTAGGATAGTATATGGATTGGGTGCCACGTTCCGGTACCAGGATAGAATGAGGATCGGAGTGTCACGTTCCGACACCAGGATAGTATATGGATCGGGTGCCACGTTCCGGTACCAGGATAGTATATGGGATCGGAGTGTCACGTTCTGACACCAGGATAATATATGGAGCGGAGTGTCACGAACCGACACGAGGGGAATAAAGATAATGAATCTTGAAATATGTTAATATACTCAATCTAATGAACCAAATTCCCAAATGAGTATGGTATTGAGGCTTGAGTCCTCATGTGTGAACTTGACGGTACTTATTCATGATTATGGTACTTTTTGTTGCTACATGTTGAGTATTGTAGTTGATTTACGATATTACTTGTTATATACTGTTCTCTATTTTGAGTTGGCTGATGATACTTACTCAGTACTTGTGTTTGTACTGACCCCCTACTTTTATGTTTTCTTCTTTGTTATTTGTGGAGTGAAGCAAACGTGTCGTCATCTTCAACTCAACCGCAACTCTAGCCAGTCTTCACTACATCGGATTTCAGGGTGAGCTAATGCTTCTAGCTTGGACTGGATCTTCTTCCTCATGTCTTGATGCCTTGAAGTTCCGGGATAGACTAGCTTTTACTTGTTTTAGCTTCTTAGAATACTCTTAGTTTAGTAATTTGATCATAGATGTTCTTGTGGTGATGACTTCCAGATTTTGGGGAATAATAGATGTTGAATTTTAGAAGTTATTGAATTGGTTTTTATTAATGAGTTTAAGTCTTCCGCATTACTTTCTGTTGATATTATATTGAAATGTTAGGGGTTAGATTGGTTGGTTCGCTCACATAGGAGGGTAAGTGTGGGTGCCAGTCGCGGCTCGGTTTTGGGTCGTGACAAACTTGGTATCAGAGCATTAGGTTCGTTGGTCTCATCACACAAGAACGAGTCTAGTAGAGTCTTAAGGAACGGTAGGGGGACGCATTTACTTTTCTTTGAGAGGCTATAAGACTTTAGGAAAATTCCATTCTTTTTTCTTTCTTCTTTCGTGCTATTACTGGATCCAATTGGTATCTAGGTGATACAAATTGATATCTGACCATCTTCACTCTATTTCGCAGATGGTTAGAACTAAGCAACGACTGCACCAACACCAACATCGGCAAGACAA
Organism: Solanum corneliomulleri; assembly: GCA_027704805.1. NCBI lineage: Eukaryota > Viridiplantae > Streptophyta > Magnoliopsida > Solanales > Solanaceae > Solanum > Solanum corneliomulleri. Next base: position 50,339,071 of record JAKWIY010003061.1, on the reverse strand, counting down.
GAAACGTCTGAGCCAGCCACTGGGGCTGTAGCTAGAGAGGAACAGTGGCAAGAGGCCGTGGTAGAGGTCGTGGGAGGACGTCCTCTAGAGAAGAGGACAAGTGCCTAGCCCATCTAATGCTAGGGCGGTGACTCCTCCACCGACTGAGGAAGTAGTAAGAGAGGGTGAGGAAGGGGAGAATGAACAAGTGCAAAATGAGGAATTGCCACCCCAGCCTACCCCAGAGATGATCAATCAGGTCCTTGCTTATCTTAGCGGGTTATCTGATAAGGGTCAGGCACCTCCAGTGTTTTCTGCACCGGCACCTCAGGTTCCGGAAGTACGACAGGCCGCTGTTGGGGCTCCCCACATGGATGCCTCATTGGAAATAGGCACATTCCCTCGTCTGACTACAGGGCCTATAATGACAAATGATCAGCATGAACTTTTCAGTAAGTTCTTGAAATTAAAACCTCCAGTCTTTAAGGGTGCTGAATCTGAGGATGCCTACGATTTTCTGGTTGACTGCCATGAGCTACTACACAAGATGGGTATAGTAGAACGGTTTGGTGTTGAGTTTGTGACTTATCAGTTTCAAGGAAACGCCAAAATGTGGTGGCGGTCACATGTTGAGTGTCAACCAACAGAGGCACCACCTATGACTTGGGCCTCATTCTCTAGCTTGTTCATGGAGAAGTATATCCCCCGAACTTTGAGGGATAGGAAAAGAGATGATTTCTTGAGCCTAGAGCAAGGTAGAATGTCGGTTACTGCATATGAGGCTAGGTTTCGTACACTTTGCAGATATGCCACCCAGCTTTGTTTCAGTCCACAAGAGTGAATTCGCCGTTTTGTGAAGGGGTTGAGGTCAGAGTTGCGGATTTCAGCCTTACAAGTAGCGGCTACAGCGAAATCCTTTCAGGAAGTGGTAGACTTCGTGATAGAGGTGGAAGGAGTGAAACCATATGACTTCACCATGGCGTCGACATCAAAAAGGTTTCCAAAAGGAGGTGAGTTTAATGGTTCTTACTCTAGAGGACAGGGTTCCGGAGGTTACTCAGTCCGACCAATTCAGTCTTCACTATAAACTGTAGTTGGGGGTCCACCTCAGACCGGTCAACACTTCTCTGAGAGACCGATGCTTGAATCCATAGAATGTTAGCCACTACATCACAACATGGTAGGGGCTACGGGCAGATAGGTGATAGGGCCCATTGTTACGCTTTCCCTGGGCGGTCTGAAGTGGAGACATCTGATGCTGTTATCACAAGTAATCTTTTGATTTGTGATTGCATGGCTTCTGTATTGTTTGATCCTGGATCCACATTTTCTTATGTATCTTCCTCATTTGCTAATGGTCTAAATTTACATTGTGAATTATTGACATGCCTATCGTGTTTCTACTCCGGTAGTGAGTCTGTGATAGTTGAAAAAGGTATATAGGTCTTGTTGGTGGTGAATTTTGTGGGGAGCAACACTTATGTAGATTTGGTTATCTTAGAAATGTTGACTTTGATGTAATTCTGGGTATGACTTGGCTTTCTCCGAATTTTGCGATCTTGGATTGTAATGCTAAAACTGTGACGTTAGCCAAGCCTGGGACAGATCCGTTAGTATGGGAGGGTGACTACACTTCCAATCCGGTTCGTATCGTCCTTTCTTCGTGCTAAGAGAATGGTTAGTAAGGGTTGCTTAGCTTTCTTGGCACACCTCAGGGATGATACTACCCAAGTACCTTCGATTGAGTCGGTTTCGGTAGTCCGTGAGTTTTTGGATGTGTTCCCTGCAGATCTTCCTGGTATGCCACCGGATAGGGATATTGACTTCTGTATTGATCTTGAACCGGGTACTCGCCCCATTTCTATACCCCCTTATAGAATGGCTCCCGCGGACTTAAGAGAGTTAAAGGCCCAACTTCAAGAGTTGTTGAGCAAAGGCTTCATTAGACCAAGTGCATCTCCTTGGGGTGCTCCGGTATTGTTTGTGAAGAAGAAGGATGGAAGTTTTCGGATGTGCATAGACTATAGACAACTGAATAAGGTAACTATTAAGAACAAGTATCCTCTTTCTCGCATTGATGACTTGTTCGATCAGTTACAAGGTGCTTGTGTCTTCTCTAAGATTGACTTGAGATCCGGTTATCATCAATTGAAAATACGGGCAACAGATGTGCCAAAGACTGCCTTTTGAACTAGGTATGGGCATTACGAATTTGTAGTGATGTCTTTTGGTCTTACGAATGCCCCTGCTGCGTTCATGAGCTTGATGAACGGGATTCTTAAGCCATATCTGGATCTCTTTGTGATCGTATTTATTGATGATATACTGATATACACTAAAAGTAAGAAGGAACATGAGCAGCATTTGAGAATTGTATTGGAAATGTTGAGGGAGAAAAAACTTTATGCCAAGTTCTCTAAGTGTGAGTTTTTGCTAGATGCAGTGTCCTTCTTGGGGCATGTAGTTTCTAAGGATGGAGTGATGGTAGATCCTTCTAAGATTGAGACAGTGAAGAATTGGGTAAGACCCACTAATGTGTCAGAAATAAGGAGCTTTGTTGGTTTAGCTAGCTATTACCGTCGATTTGTCAAGGGATTCTCTTCCATTGCTTCCCAATTGACGAACTTGACTAAGCAGAATGTTCCATTTGTATGGTCGGACGAATGTGAGGAAAGCTTTCAGAAGCTCAAGACTTTTTGTTGACTACCACACCTATCTTTACCTTGCCAGTAGAGGGTAAGAACTTCATTGTTTATTGTAATGTATCCTATTCTGGTCTGAGTGCAGTGCTAATGCAAGAGAAGAGTGTAATTGCCAATGCTTCGAGGCAATTAAAAGTGCATGAACGTAACTATCCGACCCATGATTTGGAATTGGCTGCGGTAGTGTTTGCATTAAAGCAATGGAGACACTATCTATATGGGGTTAAGTGTGAAGTATACACGGATCATCGTAGCCTACAGTATGTTTTTACTCAGAAGGATTTGAACTTGAGACAGAGGAGATGGATGGAACTACTGAAGGACTACGATATCACAATCTTGTATCATCCGGGAAAAGCTAATGTTGTGGCAGATGCTTTAAGTGGAAAGGCGGGAAGCATGGGGAGTCTAGCTCACTTGCAAGCTTCTAGACGCCCATTGGCTAGAGAAGTTCAGATTCTAGCTAATGACCTTATGAGATTAAAAGTAAATGAGAAGGGAGGATTTTTAGCTTGTGTGGAGGCAAGATCTTCCTTCCTTGACAAGATCAAGGGAAAGCAGTTTAATGATGAGAAATTGATCCGGATCCGAGATAAAGTGTTGCAAGGAGAGGCTAAAGAAGAAACAATCGATGAGGAAGGTGTTTTGAGGATTAAGGGAAGGGTATGTGTACCCCGTGTCGATGATTTGATCAACACTATTCTGACGGAGGCTCATAGTTCAAGGTATTCTATACATCCGGGTGCAACCAAGATGTACCGTGACCTAAAGCAACACTTTTGGTGGAGTAAAATGAAGTGCGAGATTGTTGATTTTATTGCCAAATGTCCAAACTGTCAACAAGTAAAGTATAAACACCAGAGGACCGGAGGAACACTTCAGAGAATGCCCATTCCTGAATGGAAGTGGGAGAGAATTGCAATGGATTTTGTGGTTGGTCTTCCAAAGACAATGGGTAAGTATGACTCTATTTGGGTGATTTTTGATAGGTTAACTAAGTCTGCTCACTTCATTCCGGTCAAGGTGACTTACAATGCAGAGAAGTTAGCCAAGATCTATATCTCAGAAATTGTTCGATTGCATGGAGTTCCGCTCTCCATCATATCAGATAGAGGTACGCAGTTTACTTCTATGTTTTGGAAAACATTGCATGCTGAATTGGGTACTAGGTTGGACCTTAGTACCGCATTCCATCCTCAGACCGATGGTCAGTCTGAGCGAACGATTCAAGTGTTGGAGGATATGCTTCGTGCATGTGTGATAGAATTTGGTGGTCATTGGGATAACTTCCTACCCTTAGCGGAGTTTTCATACAATAATAGCTATCACTCAAGCATTGATATGGCTCCATTTGAAGCATTGTATGGTAGGAGATGTAGGTCTCCCATTGGTTGGTTTGATGCATTTGAGGTTAGACCTTGGGGTACTGACCTTTTGAGGGATTCTTTAGAGAAAGTGAAATCTATTCAAGAAAAGATTTTAGCGGCGCAAAGTAGACAAAAAGAATATGCAGATCGAAAGGTTAGAGACTTAGAGTTCATGGAGGGTGAACAAGTCTTGTTGAAGGTTTCGCCCATGAAAGGGGTGATGCGGTTTGGTAAAAGAGGTAAACTAAGCCCAAGGTATATTGGTCCCTTTGAAGTACTTAAGCGAGTAGGGGAGGTGGCTTATGAGTTATCCCTTGCCTCCAGGGCTGTCCGGAGTGCATCCGGTATTTCATGTGTTTATGTTGAAAAGATACCATGGGGATGGAAACTACATCATTCGTTGGGATTCGGTTCTGCTTGATGAAAATTTGTCTTATGAGGAGGAGCCTGTTGCTATTTTAGATAGAGAAGTTCGCAAGTTGAGGTCAAGGGAGATTGCATCCATCAAAGTTCAATGGAAGAATCGACCAGTCGAAGAGGCCACTTGGGAGAAGGAGGCCGATATGCGAGAGAGATACCCACACCTGTTTAAAGATTCAGGTACTCCTTCTCGCCCTTGTTTTTCTTCTTGTGATCGTTCGAGGACGAACGATGGGTAAATTGGTATTTATTGTAACGACCTATTTAGTCATTTTGAGCAGCGGATTTTATTTCTGGAAAACTGGCTGAGACGACGGACCCCACGACGTACCGTCGCAGGGTCTCGTTTCAAAACACTTAGAAATTCTGAAATTGGATACTGAAATCGACTCTCTGAACTTCGTAACGGAATGGCAGGACGGACCGTCGTGGGCACGACAGACCGTCACAGACTCTTAAAGAAAATTGAGTCTCTGAACTCTGTGACGGAGCAGCAGGATGGACCGTCGCAGGCACGACGGGCTGTCACAGGCTGCGTAATCCCAGTCTGCGTCGGATTTCATTGAATGTTTTAAGGGACGTTTTTTACTATTCCTGCTTTAATTATAAGTTAGTGGGTTAATGTTAATAAGTCTAATTACTTGGGGGTTAAAAGAGGTAACCTTGAGTTAATTAGTGGGGTATTATTGCCATCTTTTATACTTAATTATACGTTAATTAGGGTAAAAGAAAGAGGGTTTGAATAAGAAAAATAGAAAGAACAAAGAGAGGGAAAGAGAAACGATAGAGAGAGGATCGAACGAGAGGAAAAACACAAAGCTTTGGGAAATTGCTTGCTTGATCACGAATCTTCGGTGGAGGTAGGTTATGGTTTTTCATGCTATTCATAGTAAACTCTTAATATTGAATGATATGTATTGGTAGTATTGTAAACCCTCCTATATGCTTAATTGTATGCTTGCATGAATATGATTATGTAATTGTGATAAAATAAGCATGATGAAGTTATTGAATCCTAAATCTTGAAAAGAAACCCTAATCTACTTTGTTAATGATGATGCCTTGGTATGAAAGAAGGCTTGATGAACGAAAGTAGTGAGATTAGGGGATCGGGTGCCACGTTCCGGTACCAGGATAGAAATAGAGGATCGGGTGCCACATTCCGGTACCAGGATAGAATGAGGATCGGAGTGTCACGTTCCGACACCAGAATAGTATATGGATCGGGTGCCACGGTCCTGTACCAGGATAGAATGAGGATCAACGTGTCACGTTCCGACACCAGGATAGTATATGGATCGGGTGCCACGTTCCGGTACCCGGATAGTATATGAGGATCGGAGTGTCACGTTTCGACACCAGGATAGTATATGGAGCGGAGTGTCACGTACCGACACGAGGGGAATAAAGATAATGAATCTTGAAATATGTTAATATACTCAATCTAATGAACCAAATTCCCAAATGAGTATGGTATTGAGGCTTAAGTCCTCATGTGTGAACTTGACGGTACTTATTCATGATTATGGTACTTGTTGTTGCTACATGTTGAGTATTGTAGTTGATTTACGATATTACTTGTTATATACTATTCTCTATTTTGAGTTGGCCGATGATACTTACTCAGTACTTGTGTTTGTACTGACCCCCTACTTTTATGTTTTCTTCTTTGTTATTTGTGGAGTGCAGCAAACGTACCGTCATCTTCAACTCAACCGCAACTCTAGCCAGTCTTCACTACATCGGATTTCAGGGTGAGCTAATGCTTCTAGCTTGGACTGGATCTTCTTCCTCATGTCTTGATGCCTTGAAGTTCCGGGATGGACTAGCTTTTACTTGTTTTAGCTTCTTAGAATACTCTTATTTAGTAATTTGATCATAGATGTTCTTGTGGTGATGACTTCCAGATTTTGGGGAATAATAGATGTTGAATTTTAGAAGTTATTGAATTGGTTTTTATTAATGAGTTTAAGTCTTCCGCATTACTTTCTGTTGATATTATATTGAAATGTTAGGGGTTAGATTGGTTGGTTCGCTCACATAAGAGGGTAAGTGTGTGTGCCAGTCGCGGCTCGGTTTTGGGTCGTGACAATTTATTTTTTTGACAATTTCTTTTGTGATATAGTATGCTTCTGAATATCTTTCCAAAGGTTATTAAACTTCTCAAGAGTTAGAGAACTGTCACGTTTTTTTTTTGGCATAATATATATATTAGACCCTAAACTGACTTCAAATTTTAACTATGACCTCCAACTTTCATAATTCATAAACAAACACTTTAACTATCCAACTTTTAAATAAATAAACACATGAGTCCTACATGATACCACGTAGGACAAAAAATGACATGTAAGATGACATGTAGGACATGTGTGTCTATTTGTTCAACTTTATACAAGTTTAAGTGTCTACTTGTGCACACCCAAAATTGAAGCGCATAAATGTGATTTGAAGTCAAGTTAAAGGACATTTTTATGTATTATGCCTTTTTTTATACTCAAGACAAATTAAAAGAATGACTTTGTTTATTAATGCTATGTGATTTGAATTATCAGTATGTTTGCTTCAAAATAGTTATTACTATATAAACATTATTTTTTTGTTTTACTAATTTACTATTTTTTAATATTTAAATATTTTCAACGAAGAAAAGCTTATGTGACTTGTAATAACGTCAGTTAAGTTTGTAGTGTAAGTTCATTTGTCTTTGCTAACAATTTCTCTTGTGATGTATATATATGTTTCTGAATATTTTTGTCTCAACATTATTAAACCTCTCAAGAGTTTGAGTATTGTCACAATTTATTCAAAAGAACAATTTTTTTTGTCAAGGCTACTTATATGACTTAGATTGTCATGAAGTGTCCTTCAAAAATGTTATTACTAAACATTGCCCTTTTGTTTTACTGATTTACTATTTTTAATATTTTAGTATTTTTAATGAAGAAAAGTTCATATTACTTGTAATAATGCTAGTGAAAGTTTGTATTAGTTTATTTTTTATTGTAGTCTAAAATAATTTGTTTTTGTTAATTGTTTCTCTTCTAATTTAGATATATGTTTCTGAATATCTTTTCCAAAATTATTAAACTTCTCGAGAGTTAGAAAATTATCACGTTTTTTTATGCTCAAAATAAAAGAATGATTTTATTTATCAATGCTACTTATTCGATTATGATTGCCATAAAGTTTCTAGAAAATCGTTATTGCTCTATAAACATTGTCATTTTGTTTTACTAATTTACTATTTCTTATTATTTCAGTTTTTTTGGATGAAGGAAAGTTCATATTACTTCTAATAAGTTGAAGTTAGTATTAGTTTAATTTTTAGTATTTATTTAATAACTAATTTTTATGAGATAGATATTTTCATTAATGCAAATGTGTGTGTTATATATACTTATTTAAATATATGGGTAGATATTTATATATGTCACAAATATATTATTAAGTTAATAAGATGGTCTATCTTCAAAATATCTTATTTTAAAATTTTCTGAGTTTTACTCTAAAAAAACTCACAGCAAATGTTAAAATATGTGAATATATATGAATTTTTTTTATGAATTTTTTTTAAAAATATGTATAATTAATAAAATAAATTATATATTCTTCTTACACTAAATTAAAATCTAATAACTATAAAAAAATATAATAACATTAATTAAAATTTCTATTTATTTATGTAAGCACAACATTTATAAGAATTTTATGTATTGCAAATCAATTCTTTACTTTTAACATTATAGATTCTCTTAGTTATTACTATTATTATAATTATTCACTCTTTTACATTATTTAGTTATAATATTATGAATTCTCATAGTTATTAGTTATTATATTAATTATATATATCTTTCATCTTTACTTGTATTATCTTTTGAACAATAATTTTATATTTTATTATACCGCCCTATATGTGTGATAACACGATAATGTTATTTTTTTCTTGTATATGAATCATGCTTCGTAGAATAAATTGAAAATTGTTATTGTTGTGTGTAAGATAAACATGTGATAATATATATAATTTCATACATAGAATATATTCTTTAATTTTAATTTTAGCTATTTTAGTAAAAAAAAATTAATTTTTTCTTGCAATCTATGAACACTCTGATAACTATTTTTGATATGTGTACCAAGAAAATCGAGAAGTCAAATATGAGAGCAAAAAAAATAACGTCGTCATCTATTATGTCATAACTTACAAACTAAAAATTAATATGCAAAAATAGTCCTAAAAAATAATATGTATTTGAACTCCACAAGTTCATCTGACATCTAAACAGATTAAGTGGAATACACGTAGAAAACACACCTGGTTAGGAAACAAGAAAAATACAGAGTAAATATGGTTTATAAGATACTACTAGTCAGATAGGACTAGTTACATGATTGAAACTCATCTAATTGAAATAAATATATACATTATTACATTTAACAAATAATTTTTCTCATTGGCCGTCTTCTTATAGGTTTGTGTAAAGAGTATATGTATATATACTGTTGGAATTCTGACCCCCAAAATTTGCCTAAGGAACAGGTATTTTCTATATGTTCTTTTGCAGATTACAACAGTTCTGTTTTGTGAAGCAAATAAAATAATGACACAATATTTTATTACAGAAAATTCTAACTCATAAAGGGTAAACATCACGACCTACACCTCTGTAGGATTTAACTCCACTTTATTAAACTTTAAACCTTAACAAAAGATTACAAACTTATGTAACCTAAGGAATTATAAAATCTAATTCCAAGCTAAGAAATTATAAACTCTAATTCTTCGTTAAAGACAAAAACCACAGGTTTAAGTCTTCTATCGCCCGTCAAGTTTCTCAAACTCGTTAGACGAATCTTACACACACACTCGATTGTAATCAAAACCCTTAAACAACTTTTTCTTCACAAATTGACAACACTCTCAAGTAACTCTCAAACCTCTTGATCATGTTTTGATCTTCTCTCTATGTAAGTGCAAAATTTTCTTAATCGAAACTATCCCCTATTTATAGATTTGGAATAGATCCAAAACCTATTTCAACTAGAAATCCTACTTCATGTAGGACTCCTCTTTTGTGTGGAACTCCTAGTTCAACTCGAATTTGTTTTCGCCACATCTTCAACTCCTTTTCGGAATCAACTTTATCTTTGCCTCTACAAAAATTTGTTAAGTTCAACTTGGATTCTTTATCACTGCCCAATAAATCTTACGCTTCTTTCCTCTCTGCCGTAAGTTTTCCTTCAACAAGTAAGAAGTAGTTTTTCTTCTTTCATCTTTGTGTCCTACATCTCTTAGGATTCCTATTTGATTAAGAAAACCATCTTGCTTGCGAACTCCTTTATAAAAGGAAATTTTTTTTACTGATTGCTCCTAAAAAAATAAATAATTCCACAACTTTATAAATTCTATTTCGCGTGGTTGACGTTTTCCTTATCCAAGTTGGATTCGGTGTTAAAGGAACCCGTCGCTCAACCTGTTTCTTTCATCTATTCCTCTATTTGTCATTATCAAAATTTTTCTCGTTCTAACAAATTCCCCTTTTTGATGATGACAAATTTTATCTTCTTGCATTGTATAGGTAAGTACACACATAACTCATATGCATTTTGCCCAGCTTATTTTCCCTCTATCTTCCAGTAAGCCTTGTTAAACACAGATCATGTTTGTTAAACTTGTTTCGTGATGCAATCTTTGTCACTCTTCAAAATATACTTATTCATGTGTACCTTCAAAACTCTTCAAAATTTTGATATTAATTCATACTTTATTAGTTATAAATAGAGGAATTTTGTCTCACTTTTAGTCTACGATTTTTGTAAGTTTTCTACTTTTCTTCTTCTTAAAAAATCTCTTTTTGATAAGACACAAATATCACCGATTTATACTACTATTTGTTAGTTATAAATAGAGGGATCGTGTCTCACTTTTAATCTTCAATTTTTGTAAGTTTTCTATTTTTCTTCTTCTTGAAAAATCAAGTGTTATTATAAAAAATTATGAAGTTTGAAATTCAATGTAATTCGAGTTACCATATTAGAAAGAGTTGGTAAAAAATTTGTAGCAAATTATTCATTAATTCGCACTCATATTTTTTTCTTACGATTATCACGAGTTAAGAAGTTGTGTGAGGCACAACAGTAATAAACAAATTTAAAAAATACACATGATTTTGGTAAAATATTTCTTCTTTATTTTTTATTGTTTATTGTTTTATCCTCAAACGAAGAAATTTCTTCCAAATTTTTCTTAAACAATGGGCATCAACGTAATACATTGAATTATTTGTTTTGATGTTCAATCCACTATTTCAAAAATAACTTTTACTGTTTACTTATTATATGATGATATAACTATGAAAATAATTATTTTTTATAAGATATGTAAGTAAAAATGAACGAGAAGAAAAGTGGTCGTGGCAAGAGTTTCAATCAAATGAAGCACTAGAGTGAATATAACATGAACATATATTTTCAGCTTCCTTCTTAATTGGCTATGTAATGTTCCATATACTTTTTCTTTTTTATATTTATATTGAGTAATGAATTTTTTTAAGTATGAATTCTTTGTGATGTTGTGTTCATTTTAGTTTGAGGAAATGTTACAAAAGATACACTCCTTGCTAACATATAAAAAGATATGAAAATTTTGTTTGCTCATTAGAATGATCTTAAATCAAATAAAAATTCTACAAATAATACATTAAATTTTATTCATCTATTAATTTTTATTATTAAAAAAGTTTAATATTTTATATCACAATACGAATTCTATAAGATACTAGATACTTTTACTAGACACCAATTATATAATATGCATGCGGCAGAAAAAAAAGAGAACACAACAATTCCACAAAGTTAAGGTAAAAACTAAAGAAATAAAACATTTTTTTACCATGCGTGATGTTGTTCATATATTAATCTTAATTTTTTTGCTGAAATATAGCTAAAACAAAGAATTGATCAAGCTCATTGTTTTCCAAAATATTTTTGGGACGAGTTTCAAGGAGAGTCTAGGGGCGGGGCGTACCAAAAATGCTCCGAAGCGTAAATTAAATACTTAGATTCAAAAGGCGTAAGTTCTAAAACCTGATGCATAAGCCTCGAGTATAAAAACGTAATTCATGTGCGTAAAAAGATAGGCCCGGGCGTTTTAAATTTTTTTTTGAACCTTTTTTAGCTTTCAATCATTTTTTATTTATTTTTGGTGTAGTGAAATTTTCAAATAGTAATTATGATACTTTTTTTTCTTCATTATTGATTATTAAACTTATCTTAAATAAAAAACATAATATAATTTCTATATATTATAAGTTATTTATAAAAATATATTTGTAAAATCATTGAAATGTTTGTTTTTTCTTATTTTATTAGTAATAAAACTATGAATCGAACATACATGAGACTACGAACCGTAGATTCATGGGACTTACGCTCCGTATCTCAGAGCTTACACCTCGCTCCGTACTGTATAAAATATCTCGTCTCACACCCTTGCCTTTTAAAACAATGGTCAAGCTAAATATTTAGCATACACTCAAATTTCTATTAAATTATCATTCCTTATAACAACAAGCTACACTTTTTGTTTGTAAAATTATCTTTCTATGAAAGTCTTACTCAAGTATTAATTGAATAATAATATTTTGCAAAGATGTATTACGTATAAATATAAAAAAAATGTCACTTTCTGTTAGGTAGTGGAGCCTGATTAATTTTAGGTTTTCCTATATATTTTCTGTAACCAAAAATACTCTGATTTATTAATATAAATATACCTCACCGCCGTGGAAGTTTACTCACGGGGTTTTACCACGAAATATTGGGTTTTATCTCTATCTCTATAGATTTCTCATCTCTTTCTCTTGAAAGTTCTTGTGGTCTTCATTCATCTAGTGTGTGTGCGTGAATTCGATCCTAACAACTGGTATCAGAGCTAAGGAGATTCAACACGATCACTGAAGATGGATAGTTCAAAGCTTGGAATCGAGAAGTTTGATGGATCCGATTTCAGTTTCTGGAAGATGCAGATCGAAGAGTATCTGTACGAGAAAGATATTCACGAACCGTTGACCGCGGTGAAGTCGGAATCCATGACGGAGGAGAAATGGAAACTCAAGGATCGCCAGGCTCTAGGGTTGATCCGGTTGACTTTGTCAAGAAACGTGACGTTCAACATCGTGAAGGAGAAGACTACGTCCGGTTTGTTGAAGGCACTGTCAAACATGTATGAAAAACCATCGGCTATGAACAAGGTATATTTAATGCTTAGATTGTTCAATTCACAGATGTCTGAGAATGGATCCGTTTCTGATCATATAAACGAGTTCAATATGATTGCGAGTCAACTCAATTCTGTGGATATTAATTTTGAAGATGAAATAAAGGCGTTAATTTTGATGTCATCTCTGCCCGAGTCTTGGGATATTGTTGTTGCTGCGATTAGCAGTTCCCGTGGATCTGAGAAACTAAAGTTTGATGAAATCCGTGATGTTGTTCTTAGCGAAAGTATTCGCAAACGAGAAGTAGGAGATTCATCGGGCAGTTCTCTCAGCGTTGATTGAAGGGGCAGAAGTAAGACAAAAGGCCAAAATCAACATGGTCGATCAAAATCAAAGAATCGAGGAAAATCACTGAACAGATCAAACGTGACTTGTTGTAACTGTGGAGAAAAAGAACACTTTTGGACGAACTGTACAAAGCCAAAGAAGGAACATAATTAGAAATTTGGAGATGACAATGATTCTGTAAATTCAGCAGAGGACATTGGGGATGCTCTAATCCTTAGTGTGAACAGCCCGGTTGAATCATGGATTTTGGATTCTTGTGCATCTTTCCATTCGTCTCCAAGCAAGGAGTTGTTCCAAAATTTTAAATCTGGAATTTTTGGAAAAGTATATCTTGCTGACAATAAAGCCTTAGAGATTGAAGGAAAGGGGGATGTTTGCATAAAGACCACATCGGAAAACCAGTGGACATTGGAGAATGTCAGATATATTCCTGGGATTAAGAAAAATCTGATCTCTGTTGGTCAGTTGGATAGCACGGGATATGCAGTAGAGTTTGGAAAAGGTTCGTGGAAGATCGTGAAAGGTGCTATGGTAGTAGCTCGTGGCACCAAATCTGGAACCTTGTACACCACTGCAGGGTGTATAAACATGGCCGCTGTTGCTGAAGGTGCTTCTAGTTCATGTCTGTGGCACAACAGACTTGGACACATGAGTACTAAAGGAATGAAGATACTAGTTGCAAAAAGAGCATTAGAGGGTCTGAAGTCTGTTGATATGGGTCTTTGCGAGAGCTGTGTTATGGGCAAACAGAAAAGAGTAAGCTTCACAAATACTCCTAGAGAGCCAAAGAAAGTGCGGTTGGAAATGGTCCATACAGATGTTTGGGGACCATCTCCAGTATCATCACTTGGAGGATCTAGATTTTATGTTACCTTCATTGATGATTTCAGCAGGAAGATATGGGTTTACTTCTTGAAGCATAAGTCAGATGTGTTTGAAACTTTCAAGAAGTGGAAAGCTGAAGTTGAGAATCAGACCGGTTTGAAAGTCAAATGCCTAAGGTCTGACAATGGAGGAGAGTATGACAAATCAGAGTTCAAGGCATTCTGTGTAGCTGAGGGAATCAGATTGATGAGAACAGTTCCTGGTAAGGCAAGGCAGAATGGAATTGCTGAGAGGATGGACAGAACATTAAATGAGCATGCAAGGAGTATGAGGATACATTGTGGGCTGCCCAAAACACTTTGGGCGGATGCTGTGAGCACAACTGCATACTTGATCAATAGGGGACCATCAGTTCCTTTAGGGTTTAAGATTCCAGAGGAGGTGTGGACAGGAAAAGAACTCAAGTACTCACACTTGAGGACTTTTGGTTGCTCTGCTTATGTTCATGTTGATCCAGAAAAGAGAGACAAGCTTGACGCCAAGGCTGTGAAGTGTTACTTCATAGGATATGGTTCTGATTTGTTTGGTTACAGGTTTTGGGATGACAAGAACAGAAAGATCTTGATACATTTTGACGTGACATTTGATGAGTCTGTCCTGTACAAGGACAGAGACCAGAAGAATCTAGAGATTACAAAGCAAGTGGGAGTTGAGGTTGAGTTGGAGAAGAGTAACCCCAGAGATGTCGAAGCAGATACTCAACCAACTCCTACTGAAGAATCTGAAGTGGAGCAAGTTACACCTGAGCAGGTGTTAAGGAGATCATCCAGATCCAGCAGGGCACCAGATAGGTATTCACCTTCATTACACTATCTATTGCTGACTGATGAGGGGGAACCATAGTCTTTTGATGAGGCCCTACAAGTGGAGGATTCGATCAAGTGGGAGTAAGCCATGGATGATGAGATGAGGTCACTTGAGAAGAATGACACGTGGGTGTTGACTGAGTTACCTGCAGGGAAGAGAGCTTTGCTGAACAAGTGGGTGTTCAGAATCAAGACTGAACCAGATGGCAAAAGAAGGTTCAAGGCTCGTTTAGTGGTTAAAGGATATTCACAAAGGAAAGGTATTGATTATGCTGAAATATTCTCTCCTGTTGTGAAGTTAACCTCTATTCGAATTCTGTTGAGTATTGTTGCATCAGAAAATTTGCATCTAGAGCAAATGAATGTAAAAACAACGTTTTTACGTGGAGATCTGGACAAAGAGAACTATATGAAGCAACCGAAAAGATTTGTGGTTCCAGGCAAGGAACACATGGTGTGCAAGCTTACAAGGGGCTTGTTTGGACTAAAGGAAGCACCAAGGCAGTTGTACAAGAAGTTTGACTCCTTCATGACCAAGAGTGGATTCTACAAAGCTGAAGGATCTGTGTTGTTACTTCAAGAAATACACTGATTCATTTGTATTTCTACTCTTGTATGTGGATGATATGTTTATTGCAGGATCAAGTATGAGGAGATTAAAAATCTGAAGACAAGGTTGTCTGCAACGTTTGAGATGAAAGATTTGGATCCAGCGAAGCAAATTTTGGGGATGAGGATTTCTTGAGATAGATCTGCTGGAACTTTAAATCTATCTCAGGAGTTGTACATTGAGAAGGTGTTGAGCAGATTCAGGGTTAATTATGCTAAACCCAGGACTACTCCATTGGCAAATCACTTTAAATTATCAAAGGAGCAGTCACCCAAGACAGCCGAGGAGCGTGACCATATGACACTTGTTCCATATGCTTCAGCAGTTGGGAGTTTGATGTATGCTATGGTCTGCACTAGACTTGATATAGCATATGCAGTGGGAGTTTTTAGCAGGTACATGGCGAACCCGGGGAAAGAGCATTGGGAAGCTATGAAGTGGCTTCTGAGATATGAGGTACATCCAGTACTTCACTTTGTTTTGGCAAAGGCAAGGTGACTCTATATGGTTTTGTGGATGCTGATCTTGGTGGGGGATGTGGAATCGAGCAAGAGTACATCCGGGTACATTTATACCATAGGTGAAACAACAGTGAGTTGGATGTCCACGCTTCAGAAGTGTGTTTCTCTTTCATCTACTGAAGCTGAGTATGTGGCAATAGCTGAAGCTGGGAAAGAGATGATATGGCTGGCAGATTATCTGGAGGAATTGGGCAAGAAGCAGAGCGAGAAGATTCTCTACTCAGATAGCCAAAGTGCCATACAATTGGTGAAAAATCCAGTCTATCATTCGAAGACAAAGCACATCAGAAGGCGATACCATTTCACTCGCAGGGCAGTGGAGGATGGTGATATGTGCTTGGAGAAGATAGAAGGTGCAAAGAACCCGGCAGACATGTTGACGAAATGTGTTGATGTTGGGAAACTGAGGTTATGTAAAAACTTGGTTGGTCTTATGTAGTTGTTGCTACAGCTGTTGCGGTGCGGTAAAGATTTTGATGATGAAGAGATTTTTTTGAGAATGTATTTTTTGGATGACTGAGTCAGTCTCCAAGTGGGAGAATTGTTAGGTAGTGGAGCCTGATTAATTTTAGGTTTTCCTATTTATTCTCTATTTTAGGCTTTCCTATTTATTCTCTATTTTAGGTTTTCCTATTTATTCTCTATAACCAAAAATACTCTGATTTATTAATATAAATATACCTCACCGCCGTGGAAGTTTACTCACGGGGTTTTACCACGAAATATTGAGTTTTCTCTCTCTCTCTCTAGATTTCTCATCTCTTTCTCTTGAAAGTTCTTGTGTTCTTCATTCATCTAGTGTGTGTGCGTGAATTCGATCCTAACACTTTCTCCACATATTTAAACTTTCAATTTATTTTGAATTGTTTCAATGATATTGATCATTTTGATTTCAAAATATAAGTAACTCTAGGACAATCTGTATTAATCATTTAAAACATTTCAACATCGTATACTATATAAAAATGATATGATAGTATCTTTTACAACATCGTACACTATACATACTATACACACGTGTCATGAAACTAGTGTGCATGTGTGTGTGTGTGTGTGTATATATATATATATATATATATATATATATAATTGGGAAAGAGGATATTATAATCACTACAAGAAAATTGTTAATTATATGAGAAAATTTTCATGGAAATTAGTATCAAATTTTGTAGTAAATAAAATTATCATCTATAGAATCATGCAATTTGTATGGAAGTTGAATATACCATTTTGCACATATAGGTCTAGACTCTGCACAAGCATTTCTTGGATTCCCTTCAGAAAGATACTCAAAAGTGTTTGTTGCATTGGCTTCTCCTAATTTAAGTAAGGTTTGATTGCATCAATGTCTATGTCTGCTTTTATTTGGAAAGACAAAAACAAGAAGAGGGTGACAACAACTAAAGTACTTCTTAGACAATCCATTTTTTTGTTGTTTCTTATTTTGATGTTTCAAGAATGTGTTTGTATTGTATATATAGGTACTTTTGTTGCAAGAGTTTAATGCTTTTCATTTATATATCACCATAAAGAAAAATGTCAAGATTTTGACTATGACTTTTGAGTAGCTTAATCAAATGAAAACTCATCCCATAGTAATTTGGTAAAAGAAGTACTCCCTTCGTTTCAAGAAGATGGCAACTCTTTCCTTTTAGTCTGTTTAAAAAAGAATGATCTCATTCTCTTTTCGGTAATAACTTTTCACGTGACATGTTTAAGGCCACAAGATTTAAGGACAATTTTATACATTTGACATAACTTTAATTTAGGACCATATGATCAATTTTATACATTTGACATAACTTTAGTTTAGGACCATATGATCAAAAGTTTTCATTATTTTCTTAAACTTTGCGTCAAGTCAAATTAGATCATTTTTTGTGAAACCGGGGGAGTATTAATATGATATTACTAATATACTAACATTGTTGACTTCTTTTAATTAGTACTTGTAGACGTATAAATTTTACTGGGTTAAATTCATACAAATTCATTTTGAATTTAATTCGTGTTCATTTGAGTTGATTGATTGATTTGTCTTTTTCTATCCCTCCCACGGGGAGATCTTACCTTTTTGGCTCTCCTGGTAGCTCGAACTCACAATCTTAATTTTAAGGTTGGACTTTATAAATTAATTATTCTATTTTCAATATATTCAAGTTCAATAATGTCCATTATACCTTGATATCAAACTCATGCCATGTGTCACGGTGACTAGAAATTCAAAACCAACAAGATGATGTCACGTGTCACATAAATGACACATAAAATTTTATTTTGATTCGAATCATCGATGTAGTGTGTAGTCCAATCTCCTTGGATGATTTCAAGGGTTTCCTTAAGAGGATTTAAACGGTTTGTGGTGACAACTTCTTTGAATCCTAATACCTTGCGAACTTTTGATCTCTTGATGCAATAACTTAGGCCATCTCTTATTTCTCTTTTCCTTGCAATGTCATACACAGAAAGTACAAATATTTTATGAAAGATAATAATTGTAAGTGTTATGTGTCATGAATTTTACTTCCTTGCTCGGAAATTACTTTTAAAATGACTCAATATTTTCACGACTTAAAAGCAAGATTATTTAAAAAGCCGCCTTGAAAGAAATTAAGAAAACTTAAATAATTCGAAGAGAAAAAACTTTAAAAATATCATGAATATATCGGATATGGACATGATCTCAATCTTTCCCAAACTACACGAGTCAATATAATTAATATCGTTGATTGAATGAAATACTCTTGGATTTTCCTAAAAATAACAAAGACCAAAACTATATAAACCATCCATAGAATTCGAAGAAGTTCCACGCACTTCACTTGAACAGTCGTACTGTCTTTCTTTCATCTTTCATAAAATATTTGTACTTTCTGTGTATGACATTGTAAGGAAAAAAGAAATAAGAGATGGCCTAAGTTATTGCATCAAGAGATCAAAAGTTTGTAAGGTATTAGGATTCAAAGTTGTTGTCACCATAAATCCTTCAAATCCTCTTAAGGAAACCCTTGAAATCGTCAAAGAAGATTGGACTACACACTACATCGTTGATTCGAAATCAGTCAAAAATTCTATGTGTCATTTATGTGACACGTGGCATCATCTTGTTGGTTTTGAGTTTCTAGTCACCGTGACAGATGGCATGAGTTTGATATCAAGGTGTAATGGACATTATTGAACTTGAATATATTGAAAATAGAATAATTAATTTATAAAGTCCAACCTTAAGATTGTGAGTTCGAGCTACCAGGAGATCAAAAAAGGCAGGAGCTTCCCGTGGGAGGGATAGAAAAAGACAAATCAATTAATCAACACAAATGAACATGAATTAAATTCAAAATGAATTTGTATGAATTTAACCAAATAAAATTTATACTCTGCAAGTACTAAGTAAAAGAAGTCAACAATGGTAGTATATTAGTAATATCATATTAATACTCTCTCTGTTTCACAAAGAATAATCTAGTTTGAGTTGACACGAAGTTTAAAAAAATAATGAAAATTATTAATCATGTGATCCTAAATTAAAGTTAGATCAAATGTACAAAATTGTCCTTTAATCTTGTGGGCTCAAACATTCCACGCGTAAAGTTATTACCAAAAAGAAAAAGAAATCATTCTTTTTTATACAGACTAAAAATGAAAGAATGTCAGTCTTTTCGAAACGGAGGGAGTACTTTCTTTTGCCAAATTATTAGGGGATAAGTTTTCATTTGATTAAGTTACTCAAAAGTCATGGTCAAAATCTTTGACATTTTTCTTTATGGTGATATACCAATGAAAAACATTAACCTCTTTCAACAAAAAGTACATATATATACAATACAATCACATTCTTGAAACATCAAAATAAGGAACAACATAAAAATGGATTGTCTAAAAAGTAATGTAGTTGTTATCACCCTCTTCTTGTTTTTGTCTTTCCAAATAAAAGCAGACACAGACATTGATGCAATCATATCCTTACTTAAATTAGGAGAAGCCAATGCAACAAACACTTTTGAGTATCTTTCTGAAGGGAATCCAAGAAATGCTCCTGCAGAGTCTAGAGCTATATGTACAAAATGGTATAGTCAAGTTCCATACAAATTGCATGATTCAATAGATGATATTAAGCAAAACAAAATCTCAACAGCTGCACATGATGTTGAAATAGCTGATGAATTCAACAAAAGTTGTCAAGATGAACATATTGAAGATGCTACACTTTCATCAAGTATTGATTATATTAGAGATATTTGTCAAAAGGTTCTCAAAGAACTTTAAATCAACTTCTTATTATTTGATATTTATTACTATGCTTGTATCTCTTTTAATATTGATGATACTCATCAAATCTATGATATTTTATTGAAGAACAAACATTTATTGGCCAAATGCATACACACTTAGACCTCATTTTTTATTTTGGCATTCTATAATTTGGTTCCATTTTAACCTTTTAACTCTTCTTTTATGTACCATTTAAACACAAAATACTAAATTTAAACATTTCTTAATTATTATGTGCTTCAATTGCATTTTTTATTTCATTTTAAAAATTGACGTCTGTCCTTTAGTTTTTGTAAAAAAAAATTAATGGATGAACATTGATTTTTTTTAAAATAATAATAATTTTCTTTGAGAGTTTTTCAATAATTTTTGCGTGAAAAACGACGAGAATGTGCCATTTTATTTTCTTAAATGACAAATAAATTAAATAAAATCACTTTTTTTTTCATATCTTGGCTATCTATATTTATTCCAATACTAACTTTCTAATTCATAATTCAATTCAACACAGGTAAAAATAACTCATCTTCAATACAAGTTAAAAAAAAGTGACTCTTGTTCATTGCTAATAACACTAATAAGAAAACCTTCAAAACTCGACAGACTTTTCTGGGTTGTCATTGTTTTTCAAGAAAGAAAATCAACGAACTTTTATTGGTTATTTTTCATTCAAGAATATAAAGAAACTTTCAAACAGAATTTTTAATTTTTTTTTAAAAACAACGTTAGTCTGTCAATTTCATTTTTATTTTTACAAAAAATCATAAAAGAACATTAATTTTTAAAATCTAAAATTGTAGTTGAAGAACATATATAAAATAAAGAAATCACAGAATTATTATTTTCTCTTTAAATGGTACATAAAAATGATATTGAAAGACTGACAATGGAACAACACTAAGATAGAATGCCAAAATAAAAAAATGAATACAAGTTGGAGGGCCTATATATCTATGTATTTGGTCAAATTTATATTATTTATGTGGAAGTACATCAAATCTCTACCCTCTCCCTCCCTCCTCCCCCCCCCCCCCCAATTTCCAAATAGGGGTAAAAAGTTACTTAAACACTTTAACTACACGAGTGTTATATACCCCTAAACATCTTTCAAATAAATTAAATACCCCTTAATGGGGTAATGAATGATATGGAAAATAAAAAAGGAATAGTGGATAAGAAGTAAAAAATTAAAAAGAAAAAAAATAATTAGGCTACTTTATTTTCTTTTCAACCAATAAGAGTTTTCCCTTCATCCTCCTCACACCCCACCGCCCGTATCCACCAACAACCCTAGCCCTTCTTCCTCACATCCCATCACCTGCCACCCTCAGCCACAACATATACCACTTCCTCCTTTTTCGAGCCCCCACTTTTTTCGCTCTTCGAAATCTTTCACCCTCATCTTATTTCTCATTTTCCGGACCCCCAACAACACCCTTCTTTCTCCTCTTTTCAAACCCCGCTGCCTAAGCCACCATCTGCCTCATTCCTTTCTTCTTCTTCTTCGATGAAGCCCCTTCTCCTCTTTCTTCTCCTTCTTTAAAGAACTCACTCCCCAGCTTTTTTCAATTAGTAAATTAGAATTATCTCAAATTATTCTTACTTATTTTTAGATGTGATGAACAGGGGAAAAATGAAAAAAAAACACTTAGTTCTTTCTGTAAGATTACTACTTATGGAGATGAAAATTTATAACTTCTTCACCTCAAATTAAAAATTTCAGTTGATATTATTTATTTATTTTGATAATGTGCCTTAAAATTAATTATTTTTTGTAAGCGAAAATGGTCTTGAGAATTTTTTATATGTGTAGATTGGCCAAAAGATGACATTTTTACACTTGACGGATTATGACTACTTCTTGAGTTTGACTGTAACTATCACATCATTTGGACACATGTCATCATATTTTTTGTTTTGGTTTGCCTATTTACTGTGACTTGTGGCATCATCTTGTTGGCCTTGGATGCCTAGTATTTGTGAAACGTGACATGAGTTTGGACTTCAAGATGTAATGGACCTTGCACTTGATTTATTAAGAATATATTAATTAATTTATAATGTTCAACCTTAAGGTAATGAGTTCAAGTCATCAAAAGAGCAAAAAACATAGGAGCTCCAAGTGTGTGTAGGGGGGGGTGATTAATAATCAACCAAAATGAACATGAATTAAATTGAAAATTTTCTATGAATTTAACCCAATAAAATTTAGAAAAAACTACATAGTTAGACATACTTCACTACTATAAATATTATTATTACTTATACTTTCAAAATATTATGTCTCTTACCATTGATTAAGAATTTTCTACGTATCTTATATTTAGACATCTGTATTTTTGCTACTAAATACACAAAATTAGGGATATCTCAGATGTCGTACATAATGTTAAGGTTGCTGATGGATTCGTCTCCACTTGTCAACAACTACAGATTCAAGAAGCTACAATGATATCAAGTTATAATTATATTAATGATACTTGTCAAAACGTTATCAAACAACTTCACAAGCTAGTATAATTATTTGGAATAATACATATATTGGACCATAAACTTGGCTTCAAATTTTAATTTTGACCTCCAACTTTCATAATGCACAAACAAACACTTTAAATATCCAACTTTTAAATGAATAAACATGAGTCCTGCATGGCAAAATACACGTAGGACAAAAAATGACATGTAGGATGACATGTGTGTCTATTTGTTCAATTTTATACAAGTTTAAGTGTCTACTTGTGCACACCCAAAGTTGAAGGCCATAAATGTGATTTGAAACCAAGTTAAAGGGCATATTTATGTATTATGCCTAATTATTTCGTCTTTATTAATTACTTTGGCTGTATCTTTTTTATTTATATTGATGATACTCATCAAATCTATAATATTTTATTGAAAAATCAAAATTTATACTATTACTTTTAGCATAAGTTGATTTTGATAGCAAAATGACTATCTGATAACTAGAATTCTGGGAACCTACATTTTAGAATGAGACAGCGAATCCAAACTAGCCTCCTGGACTGAACATACCGCTATTAACTTTAGTAGACGAGAAGGAGGAAATGAACACCACTAATGGTCCTTGAGGAGGATCTTAACTTTTCAGCCAAAAAAGTGACTTACGGATGGACCCACGCCTCATGGATGGGTCCACACCCCATAGAGGGTGCATCCGTGGGTGGCAACATGTTCCAGTCACCAACCCATGCCCCGCCAGTATGGGCCGTGGGTCAGCCCATGCCCCGTAGTTGGGTGATTATGGATGGTGCCTGGAGACGATTTTTAATATGGAAAATGAGGGGAACTTTGGGGTTTTCCTATTTTCGATGGAATTAAGTGAGGTACTTTTAGCCTATTTTTAAATATCTATGTAAGAGTTTTAGAACCTTAGACTAATTCACTCAAAATCATTATTTCTAAAATCCCAAAAGAACTCATCCTCTTCGAAAAAATCCCTCACTAGAACTCAAGGAAGAAGAAGATGGAAATTGGAGCCTAGGGTTTCAAAGAATAAGGGTTTTCTTCTCAATTTTGTGGGAATTCTTTACCAAGGTATGGTAGTCCTACATCCATGAGTAGCCTTCACCCATGGAGCCCCTTCAAAACCCCTAATTTCAAAGTAATAAATATCAAAACTTAAAATTTGACTTCAATCTCATGGATTCCTTTCAAATTTGTTTTTAATGATTGAATTATGAATAAATTGACATTTATATATGGTTTCATGTTGAATTCCCCAAGAATCCGGGAATTTCTCTATTTTCCCATATAGGGTCTCAAAGTGTGGATATATATCGATTGATGCAAGTAGAATACTATAGAATTATGAATAAAGTGAATTTATTATTTGAATTATGTATTATTCATGTATAATGAAGTGATTAACTCTAGATGTGGTGATATAATATGAGCTTTGATCCTTGAAACGGGATGTATGATAGTAGCTTGTTTTTATGAAGGTTAGGAATATGTTTTTAGAACATTATGAGAGTAAAGTGATTATGACTATGATGTAACTGTAGTGTTGTTGAATGGCTATTCTCACACAAACACACTTATGCATGACTATAAATTAAATATCCGTGATTTATGATAATGTTGTTGTGATTCATTGAAAGGTTATTCTCACGAACGCATAATAAACATGATGTGAAAGGTTTTCTCATATAATAAAGATTCTAAAGTTGAAAGACAATTCTATCCTAATTGAATCTAATGTTAAATGTTGATATGGACAGTGAAAGGTTATCAAAATGCAATTGAACCTAATGTTAAATATAGGCATAGACAGTGAAATGTTATTTTTCACGCATGATTGGATGAGCTATCCTAATGAAAGAAATTATGACTTAACAAGTACTTCGTGGTATTAACGCCTAGAACCGAGTGGCTATTAATATGAGATGGAAGCCCTCATGTGAGTTGAGACCAGATTTCTAAGAGAAATCTCTTAAGATGGATGCTCACATGAGTTGAGGCTAGTTTTGATAAATCTCTTGAGATTGATGCCCTCACTTGAGTTGAGTTTGGGTATCTAGTAGCAATCTGCTTATCGTATAAAATACGTGCCCCCACAGAATATTTAGCTAATGGATTTACCTAAGCTAAGATGATGGTCCTACCTTAGGAAAGTAAACCAACTCTTTTCTGTATGGGAGACACCAAATTCTATGTTAAGCTCACATGGTGTAACATTTCGTAACTAGAAAGGATTAGAAAAGAGGTTACTGGAACTATTTGTTTTTGGAAAGAACAAGAAAAATCTGAAAAATTGACTAAGTTGAAAAGGTGAGCTTTGGCCATTTTCAAACGGTCATAACTCCTAGATCGGGATGAGTTAGATGTAATTCCATATATGGTTGAAAATCCCTTGGAACAATCTTTCCAACGACGCCAAATTTGTGAAATTTCGAGTTCAGATGAGTGATTTATGCCCTTTGGAAGTTGGGTTGTTGGATTAAGGAAATGTCCAATACAAAAATTAAAAGGGTAATTTGTTCTTTTTCTTACAAAATTAATTAAATTCGGTTTTGGTAATATTATTAAAGGTCTAAGCTGAACTTGGTGAGTTTTATACTTTTGGAGAAAGGCTAGGGTTTTAGAGAAAGAGCACAAGAGAAGAAGAAAGGAATAAAGGGCTAAGATCCGCGAGTTCATCAGAATAACTTGTGAATTTCGTTGGGGGTGATCCCTAAAAAAGTATGTGAGACTCTAATAACATGGAATCGTTTTCTCACGTGACAAGCATATTATTTCAGTTTGGATTCTTCCTAAAATCATAACAATATTGATATCTTGATACTCTTTTCTTGAATTCATGTGTTTTCTGAATTGCGTGAGTTGTTGAAGTTTTTGAATTTGTTACATCGATTTATGGGGTCTTTTCAGGTAAGGTTCTAAGGTACATTTGTTGGGTATCAGTGCCTAAAAGATATTTAAGAAAAAGAAGCGAGTTTGAGTGAATTGGGGAAGAAAAACAAAGAAGAAAATTTAACGGGCAAAACTAGGACCTGGTCCCACGTCATGCGTCCAAAACGCAGTTTTGAAATTTCAGCTCCGTGACACGAGGTGTTCTGCCTCAAAAGACATTTTTGGAACCAAAATTAAATTACACCTCCGCGTCGCGGATTCACTTTCAAATTCTGATTTTCAGATTTTTCTCATGTTTAGCAATCCAGAATCATTCCTAAATATCATGAGATCTTTCCACACACAAATCTAATTGCTTGAATCCATAATTCAAATCAGCGATCAGCTAAGAGTCAAGTCAGGATCAGTTAAGATATTAAGATTAAGAGAAATCAAGAGTCAAATAAGAGGAGCCATTTCAAGTTTTTATAAGTCTTTTACAAACATTTTAACTTTGTTTTAAAACTTAAGTTTTGAGTTAAGTAAAGAGTTAAAGTTCTTCCTTCAAAGAAATAATATAAGGGAACTAAGTATTCCCTAAGAGTTGATTTAAGAGTCAAGTTTCAAGCTAAGTAAAGAGTAAAGAGTTAAGTTCATTTCTTAAAAGTTATAAGGAAACTAAGTATTCCCTAGAAAGTTTATAATTGTTTTCCGTCAACCAGAATAAAATCCATCTTCGTGGGTATGCTATCGAACAATCTACTTATCATCCCTATGATGGTTAGTCAAGTACACATTTAAGTTAAAAGGAAATTAAGATTTTCCAAAAGAGTTTCGAACAAGAGAAGGAACATTGATTCCAAGAGAGCTTTTAAGCTAAGTTTTGAACAATAATCTCAAATCAGAGAAGATGTTGTTAACACATATAAGCTAAGTATATTTTTGGGAGTAGTATTGAGCCTCGATATGGGGATGCGAATTCATATCAACTCAAGTCTCCTTAAACCATGAAGTCGCCATGGGTATTAACGGTTCATACAAATGATCACATAAGTTAAGCTAGTGGATCCACTTAGTGTCACGACCCAAATCGTGTCGTGAGTGGCACCCACACTTACCCTCCTATGTGAGCGAACCAACCAATACAAAACCCAACATTTCAACCATAATAACAGAATATAATGCGGAAGACTTAAAACTCATTAACAAAATCATTTAATAACTTCTAAAACTCAATAACTATTATTATCCCCAAAATCTGGAAGTCATCATCACAAGAACATCTATCCTCAAATTACTAAACTAAGAGTATTCTAAGAAGCTAAAATAAGTAAAAACTAGTCCATGCCGGAACTTCAAGGCATCAAGACATGAAGAAGAAGATCCAGTCCAAGCTAGAAGCATTAGCTCACCCTGAAATCCGGTGAAATGAAGACTGGCTAGAGTTGCGGTTGAATTGAAGACGTCGGTACGTTTGCTGTACTCCACAAATAACAAAGAAAGAAACATACAAGTAGGGGTCAGTACAAAACACGAGTACTGAGTAAGTATCATCGGCCAACTCAAAATAGAAAACAGTATATATCAGATAATAACATAAAACCAACAAATACTTAACAGGTAGCAACATCAAGTACTTTAATCATTAATAAGAAACGCCAAGTACACCCATGAGGACTCAATCCCCAATACCATACTCGTTTGGGAAATAGGTTCATTAAATTGAGTATATTAACATATTTCAAGATTCATTATCTTTATTCCTCTCATGTCGGTACGGGACACTCCGCTCTATATACTATCCTGGTGTCGGAACGTGACACTCCAGTCCTCATATACTATCCTGGTGTCGGAACGTGACACTCCGATCCATATTCTATCCTGGTTCCGGAATGTGACACCCAATCCATATTCTATCCTGGTGCCGGAACGTGACACTCCGATCCTCATATACTATCCTGGTGTCGGAACGTGACACCCGATCCTCTATTACTATCCTGGTGTCGGAACGTGACACTCCGATCCCCTAATCTTACTACTTTCGTTCATCAAGCCTTCTTTTATTCCAAGGCATCATCATTAACAAAGTAGATTAGGGTTTTTCAAGATTTAGGATTCAATAGCCTCATCATGCTTATTCATCACAATTAGATAATCATATTCATGCAAGCATACAATTAAGCATATAGAAGGGTTTTCAATACTACCCACACATATCATTCGCTATTAAGAGTTTAATACAAATAGCATAAACCATAACCTACCTCCATCGAAGAATTCGTGATCAAGAAATCTACTTTTCCAAATCTTTGCTTTCCTCTTCGTTTCTCCTCTCTCTCGATCGTTCTTCTCCCTCTCTCTGTTCTTTCTATTTTTCTTATTCAAACCCTCTTTCTTTTACCCTAATTAGCATATAATTAAGTATAAAAGATGATAGAATAACCCACTAATTAATTCAAGGTTATCTCTTTTAACCCCCAAGTAATTAAATTATTAACATTAACCCTCTAACTTTATAATTATAAGTACGAATAGTCCAAAACGCCCCTTAAAACTTTTAATAGAAATCCGACCCAGTCTGGGTTTGCGCAGCCTGTGACGGCCCGTCGTGCCTGCGACGGTCCGTCCTGCTGAGTCGTCACAGAGTTCAGAGACTCAATTTCACTGAAGGGTCTGTGACGGTCCGTCGTGCCCACGACGGTCCGTCCTGCCATGTCGTCGCGAAGTTCAGAGAGTCGATTTCAGTACCCAAATTTCAGAATTCTAAGTGTTTTGGAACGAGACCCCCTCGATGGTCCGTCGTGACCATGACGGTCCGTCGTGGGTTTCGTCGACTCGGTCAGTTTTTCCAGAAATAAAATCTGCTGCTCAAAACGACTAAACAGGTCGTTACACTTAGTCACTTAAGTTTGTTATATCTCCGGCAAAGTATAGGATGATCCTTGGCAGCACAAGGTAAAGTGTTGTATCATCACTATAGCTCTTAAGTGATGGTTGTCGGTTAGAGAAACTTCCACAGCAGTAGTTGCATGGTTTTTCAAGAGGTTCTGCTTAGTATGGATGGGGGATATGAGACTTTATTTATGCATTGCACAAGTTAAGTGTGGCAGCGAAACTGGGACCTATCGGTCCCGGTCCCGGTCCCGTTTCGTGCCGGTACGTTACCGGTCCGGTCCAGTTCCGATTAGTCCCAGTATGGACTGGTAGGCATGGGGTTCGGGACAAGAAACAGATGGAAAATGGAATTAACCGGTTAGTCCCAGTCTAGTAAATCCCGATTCTGGTCCCGATCTGGTCCGATTTATAAAAAAAAAAATTAAAAAATTAAATGTCATAAGACCATTGGAGAGCCGTTGGGTGACGGCTAGTAGGGCCCACCAACAGCTCTTTGTCCCAATTAACTCCCTAACGACCCCCACACCCCTAACTTTTTTAATACCCCAAACTATTAAAAACTAATTTTAACCCTTTTTATTATATATAAATACCCCTAGACTTTCATTTTCACTCACAAAATGATCTTCTATTCTCTCAACTATTTAGTCTCTACTATCTCTACTCTCTAATTATTCTTATTGTTGTTAGAAATTACAAATTTGGTCTTTGAAAATTGGATTTGGGGCTTCAAAATTCAAATTTCAACTTTTCAATTTCGGCTTTCGATCATACACGTATACTTTTTTAAGTAGACGTTCAATACATTCATTCCAACTTACATCTCATTTTTGAATTTTTTTGCAATAATTATTTATTTATTTTGTGATTAATTATTTGTTTGTATTAAATATTCGTATTATATATAATTTACTCACTTTTAATATTTGAATATGGATTCCGGTAAAAAGGTTGTTCAAAAAGGTAAAAAAAATGCATAGTTGAGAGGGTTCAAAATATGACGAACTTTAGATCCACCAACAATTAAAAAAATCGATAGTTCTTCAAAATCTAGAATTAGAAAATCTACTATAATAAGATTGAATACGGATGATTATATACATGTTAATGATATTGTTTTTGTTATTGATAATAATTATGGATTAAATCTTTATCATAAACATTTACACAGAAGGTTTGGTAATTTTGATGAGGAATTGCCTGAAGATGATGAACATGATAATATTGATGGTTATATTGATACGCCTAATTTTGATGATGATGATTATGAAACTGAGCCACCTACGACTACTAGTACTCGTAGTCCCTCTCCTAGTCCCGCTCCCTTTCATTGTCCTGCTCCCTTTCCCCCTGTACATCCTAGACCTAAGGTAGAACGTGCTAAAAAATTAGTTGTATGTCAATTTATGACAAAATGAAGATAAAAAACAAGCTATTTGTAATAAATGTAAACATAGATTGAATCATAAAATTGTAGAAAAACAAGGTGGGACGGGACATTTGAGTAATCATTTAATGTCATATTGTAAAAATGAATTTTTGCATGCTAAAGCATTAGCCGAAGCTAAAAAGAATGGTACCCCCTTCCTAAAACTGTAGGAATAGGAGACTCTAACATGGTCCAAACACAATTAAATCCATCTAATGTTTCTGGCTCTAGTTTACCACGGTCATATAGTAGAGAAAAAGATCTTGAAGAATAAGCTAAAATGATTGTTGTTATAGGTTTACCATACTTCTGATATGGGCCGTAGTGTAAACAACAACGATTATTTGCATGTTATTGCACATTGGATTGATGAAAATTGGGAGTATGCAAAAAAGAATTTTAGGTTATAAATGTTGTCAAATTAAAAAAATCCGTTTGTTATATAGCTCAAACAATTTTAAATATTTTAGATAATGCTGCAAATAATACAATTGTTGTTAAAATGCTAAGACATACTCTTTGCTTGTTTATGGTAATGATTTTTATATCACGTGTGCTGCACCATATATAATTTGATTGTTTGAGATGGTATACAAATGTATGATAACGGTAGCATGATTGTTGAAACTGCATATCATTTTATATTTAAATGTCAAGTTAAGTCTAGGCGTAGAGATTTTCAAAATCGTTGTTTTGAATATAATCTTTTACCTAGAAAAATTCCAAAAACAATGGATACTAGATGAAATTCTTTATATGAAATGCTTATAGTCGCTTATGAATATAGAAAACCTTTACAAATGGTTTGGAATGCTCACAATTCAGATATGTCATATAGACATGATGATAGTGATTGGAATGACATATATGAACTCATAGATTTCTTTAAAGTTTTTATTCAACTACAAAAAAAATTATTTGCACTTTATTATCCAACCATTTGCTCTGTTTCACCTAATATTTGTTTGATTACTTCTAAATATTATAAATTTAAAAAAAAATTGAATAATCTATTAACAAAATGATTGAAATTTTTTTTAAAAAAATTATTTCTATTCCTCAAATTTATTTAATCTCTTGTTTGTTAAACCCTCATTACAAAGAAGTAGGTGCAGCTAAGGCGGTTGATAATTTATATTTTAACTTAGATATTGCTAGTGAAAAAGCTGAAATACCTAATTGTCAAGAAGTTAAAGATAGTATTAAAATTGAAGCTAGAAAATTGTATGACTTATATAATTCTAATATAAATGTATCAAGTATGTAAGAACGTCAAAGTTCTAGGAGTAGACTTAATAAAGATAAGATCGATGTTTATTTAGATTCATATCTTGAACTTTCTCACAATAATAAAAATGATTTTGATGCATATGTTAATCAAAATACAGAACCTACTGAGGATGTTCTAGAATGGTGGAGAAATCACGGCAAAGGATCTCCAAAACTTCAACCGATGGCTCGAGATGTATAAGCAATTCAAGCATCTTCAGTAGCTTGACAAGGGGTTTTTAGTGCTGCAAAGTTTTAAATTGGAGACCATAGACATTCATTAGCATCAGATAGCTTGGATATATCGGTATTATTTAGAGATTTGATTAATGCGGAGAGAAGAAATTTAAATCGTGAACCACTACCGACCAAATTTAAAATGACGTTGATGAAATAATGCAAGATTATAATGACAACGACATTGAAACAATGGAGGATTTATCTATCCAACCAATTCTCAATCATGTTACTAGAGAAATGTTAAATGACTTAAGAAAATATCTATATAATAGCACAAAATATTAAATTTAAATGTTTAATTGTCTATTAGTATGAGTATGATTATTAGAGGTCTAATTCAAACAAAACCCTTCCTAGAAGGTGGCTGTGTAGATAAGATATTTTAATAATCTACTAATATTTTTGTAGATCAAATTGTAATATTAATAAAAATCTACGCTATTCGCCTTAATTTTTTATTATTATTGTCTTAAATTTAATTTTATTATTGTGAAATTTAAATTTTTATATGAGTTTGAAATTTAAACATTGATAACCTCAAAGTTTGAATTTTAAATTTTCAAACTTTAAAATTTTGAATTTAAAATTTTCAAACTTTTAAATTTTGAAATTTAAATTTTAAAAATTTTAAAGTTAAAAATTTAATCTAGAAATATAAAATTTTAAATTTAAATTCAAACTAACTAATTTATATATTATATATTTAAAAGTTTAAAGTTTAAAGTTTAAAAGTTTGAAAAGTATAAATAATTAACTTTAAAAGTTTGAAAAGTGTAATTTTTTAACTTTAAAATAGTAAAAATTTTAATAACTAATTGATTATAATTTTTTTTAAAAAATTAATGCAATTTCCCGGAATCCATTCCGGTCCGGTCCGGTCTCATACCGATTCGCTAGTGGACCAGAAAGGGTCCTCCCAGATTGGTCCAGAACTATCGGTACTGGTCCCGTACAGTCCCAGTTAGTGGTTCCCGATTCCGGTTAATCCTGATTCCGGTATGGCTTCCACCCATAGCACAAGTAGACTTTGAGAGAAAACATCATATGTCTTTCATTATGATTATAAATTGACATCAGATTATTTTATATTTTTACATACATCTCAGAGTTATTTTATCTTTATGTACACACAGAGTTTACATCATATTTTTAAATAGTTTTTCTTTATTATGCACTTGCTTTTAAATTGGTTAATATTGAATTGAGTTTAGTCAAGTATTCATGAATTGAGTAGAGCCAAGGTAAGTGTTTCTTTCAGAATCTCCTTCAAAACTATGTTGTTTAACACTCCAACTCACATATTTGTACATTCAATGTACTGATGCTAGTTGGCCTGCATCGTGTTATGATGCAGACTCATGTAACAAGGATCGGCATTTCAGTGCACTGTTGATCCAGTAAGCAGGTAAGAGTTAGTTGGTGAGCCTCCTTGCTTTATTGAGGATACATTTTCACTTTTTTTTAGTTTAATTTATTAGTATGTTGTGGGGTATGTACCAACATCCTCTCAATTATTAGAGGCTTCATAGATAGTCAGTCAGATGTTAGTTCATTCGTCAGAATTTTGTTATTAACTTATTTTCAAATTTGGGTTGTCATTTTGTCTAAGGTACATGTTTATTTTAAAAACATTTTGATTTCAGACCCACTGCTGAGTTAGTTAGCATCTTAATTCTTGTATTATTGCTTAAAGTCTTCCCTTGAGTAAATAGGTCACGACAACGGTTCGATTGGGGCCAGCAATGACCTCTGAGTGTTGGTCACGTCCAGGGTATTGGCTCGAGGCGTGACACATGGTCTATGCCGATTAAGCCTTATTCCAACTATGACTGAATATGAACTATAGTTACTCAAGAAGCTTTACTTTGTATGGTTGAGAGTATGTGATTGTATTCATGCATTGCACAAGTATGCTTTGAGGATAATTATGGTATATTTTCTTATGATATGGTGGTCTATGTAATGATATATATTTACTTGATTGTTACTATGAGTTGCTTTCCGTGATATGTGTGACTAAAAGTGAAAGTCCTTTTGTCTATGAGAAATAAGCTAAGGATGAGATGAAAAGATGATGAATATGAATAAGGACCTAAAGTGACTTTCTTAGCATGACTGGGATTATTGTGTCTTGTCTATACATTGCACAAGCTCGTACTTGAGGTGACTTATGAACTATTTCTCTTATGTTATGTTAAGATGACTTATTTATGGGTTATGTCTATAACTATGTTGCTATCTCCTATGATTACAATCTGTGCCTTATTATAATGTCTCTTATGCTTATGACTTGTGTTTTTAGACTATCTTCAAAATAATGGTTTGACTTAGAAAATGGTATACATTCAACTAAAATGTTATTTTAGCATGTTTTCAAGGCTTTTATGCATGTCTATCATACTTAGTGCATTTTTTTTTTACAAATTCGTATTTTTCTACATTTTTCTTAAAAGTGGGATTTGGCGATATTGAGTTCCCTTCTCGTGGCTAGGTTTCTAGTAGAGAAAGGAGTTGAAGACTTGGTGAGTCCTCACAACATCAAGGATGTGATCATCTTTCTTTTATGCCTTTCTTATATGTTATAGACTTTTGTATGAGTTGCGTGCCAAAGTTTTATTCAGGTGGTTTTAGATGATATGAGACAAAGTGTTATAGACATAAAAGACTTCGATTGTATGGAAAAAAATTTAAAATTTCCACATCGTTTCTATTTACTTTATGTTATGATATGTTAAGTGACTTGTGTCAGGACTTTCGGGGTTTAGTACGCCATGTTACGTCTAGGATGTACCCTAGGTCGTTACATGGAGGGAACATGTTGAGACTATGATGTGTAGATCAAGACAGATTCCTTAATATTAAAGTAGTTTTGGTTTACCTGGTCACTATGACATTTGACATCATCTTGTTGATTTTGGATGCCTAGTCACCGTAAATTGTGGCATGAGTTTGGACTTCAAGGTGCAATGGACCTTGTGTAGAACAATTTCTTACTTATGACCCAAGTTTACTTGTGGCGCAAATTTACTTGTGACCCAAATAATACCGTAAAAAATACTTAATGAAGAATTAATCTCGTACATACATCATTTACTTGATGGATCTATCAGATTAAATCTTAATCTCTAAATTGGTCCTCCTTCCAGTCAATTAGGATTACCACATATTTTCTACATTATTTTCATTATGTCTTTTGCATGAGGTATGTGACCTTAACAATCACGATGCAAGATTATCGTGTTTAAGATCCTAATATCATGTATTAAAATATTTAAATTTATATGTGGCATCTGAGCTTGAATTAATCAAAATGAATCAAGTATGAGCTTACATGTGGCATCTAAGCTTGGATTACAACTACTCGATTGAACCAAATATGAAGTCATACACTTGTTAGACTTAACTGCACTAAGCAGTCCTTTGGTTCTATGACAAGTTATACAAGAATTATATCATACTAGTGGTTATATAGTGTAATTATTACTGACATCAAATTTTGGTCTGATAGTTATAAAATTAATATTTTTTAAGTATTTTATTTTAAATAGTTCAAAATATATGTTTTGTTATTTTAATGCAATTTGTAAATAATTATTCTTTTTCTCAAATTATTAAGATTTTTATCGGTTGTTATGTTTCTATTATTTTTTCACAGCCAGACGTTCAAATATTAGTTCAATTTTTATAAAATCATTGTTTTTGTTAAATTGCACTTTTACATTTATTGTATTACGTTCATTACATTTTTCATATTCATTTTTTCTATGTAATATTATTAATATTCATTTTGATATTTTGCGCAGCCTAAAAATTCATTCAAATTCGAATATACTTATATGCATACCAATAATTTTTGGATCACAATCTTGAGCCCATAACTTGGGTCCATTATATAACAATGTGATCCTACTTAAAGAAAAGTTTCTCCATTAGGTTAGGGGTGGATAAGATATTTAGGAGTTATTTTTTCAGATTTTCTATTTTTTTATTCTTTATTATTTTTCAATACGAATTTTACCGAAATTCCGCTGAAATCCGACGAATTCACCACCCAAAAACCCCATTTGTTTTTCTTCTATTTTCTCCAGCAAACAAAGACCAAAACAACCTCCTTTCCCCCTTTAATATCTAGAGGCATTACCTCCCCTGTATTTGGAGGAGTCCCGTATACGTTTTTCAAAGAGAGACAGGGTGTCAAGTTACACTTAACTCCGATGCAGACATTTAAGACGATATCACAAATTATCTCAAGTCAGAAGGACTTTTCGAACCTCAGTGATGTTGGGAAGACATTTTTATAAAGCATATGATTTATATAGCCGGCTGGTCAGTGTATACAAAAATAACTTTGATAAGAAATCCAAAAAGTCCAAAGGTAGGAGAACTTACTCTCGAGGAGCTCCTGAAATAGAAAGCAAGTGAAGGAGTTAATGTTCTATTGCTAGTTTGGGATAAAATTAACTTTATATGAGGTAGTAAAAAGAGATGGACCAATGTCAACTCATGATAAAGAAACCATGGATTATTTTAAGAACACAGATGTCTACTGCTGTTTATGTCCGCGTAATTCTGATGCCTGATAGTGGAAAGACAATGATTCGGGGTTTTAAGTTGGTGCATTGTTTGCTCATCACCAAAAGAAGATTATTGTAAACATTGAAATTCCAGGAGGAATGTCATATAAAAGGATGATGGTAAGTTTTCTTGGCGGTATTGATCTTTGCAATGGTTGATATGATACTCGAGATCACTCATTATTCAGTACATTGGACACAGTACATAAGCAAGATTTCTATCAGCCTAGATTTCCAGGCTCTTCAATCACGAAAGGTGGTCCAAAAGAGCCTTGGCATTTTCATTGTAGGCTAGAAGGGCCCGTTGTCTAGGATGTCTTGTATAATTTTGATTTAAGGCGGAGGAAGAAGATCGGAAGAAGCTTCTGAGGTAGGCCTTGTTACTGGAAAAAACAAGGTCATTAATCAAAGTAGATACATACATTAGTGCCATTCGTCGAGCTAAGAATTTCACTTACATTGAAAACCATTACTTTTATTGGAAGTTTCTATGGTTGGAAGCCTGCAAATGATATCAAGCTCTAGGACATCGAAGCTTTGCATCTTGTCCCAAAGGAGATCTCACTCAAGATTGTGAGCAAGATTCAAGCAGAGAAGAGATTTACGGTCTACACTGTTCTTCCGATGTGGCCACAAGGTATACCAGAAAGAGATTCTGTTCAGGCAATTTTAGATTGGAAAAAGGGACAATACAAATGATATACAGAGACATATGCTATGCCATTAAGACCAAGGAAAATACTATTGCTAATCCTAGAGAGTACTTGACACTCTGTCTTGGAAACCATGAACTCGAAAAACCTGGAAAATACAAACCTTCTCAGAACCAGTTCCTCATACGAATTATGCAAGAGATCAACTATTCATGCGCTTTATGATTTACGTTGATTCAAAAATAATGATCAGTGAGTAATCAATTTTAATTTTTTTACTTACTTTCCTTTTCAATCCATTACATAAAGAATGTTTCTGACACCTCTACAATTCTAACTTTCCATTACATGTTTAAGTGGTACATTCTACACATCTTTAGCTTAAGACCACAATATTCAAGTCTTTGTTTACTTTCTCAAACTCCGTGTCAAATAAGAAACTAAACGGAGGGAGTGCCAATCTTATAACTATTTATCAAACTTATTGTTATATTCAAGGTGTTTTGATGATCCCCACAAATGCAGGGACCTGGTCCCTGTCAGAGTGATCTCGTCCAGATACAAATCGGGTACAGTCGTAAAAGCTACCATGTTAGGTGGTAGGTGAAAAGTGCAGCTTCCTATATCAATAAGAAGAGCGGACGAGATTGTATGTTTTAGTATCTCACAAATGCAGGAACTTGGTCCCCGACAGAGTTCTCTCCATCTAATACATAATGGTGTACTTCTGTAAAGTTGTCCTGTCAGTGGTAGGTGAGGCGCCAGTGTACTGAACCAATTAGAATGGAGGAGGTTGTTTGTCCAATGGTTAATAACTCTTTCTGGTTGATACTTTCAACATGACAAACAACATATTAAGTTCAATCATTTAAGAAGAGAGAGAGCATCAAGTCTTTGTCAACAGCTCAAGTATCAAAGAACGCAGCTAGGGACCTGATCCCAAAAAGTCTGCGCACAAGAAAAGGATGAAAAGACAGCTATAAAAAAGCTGCAAACTCTGAGAAGTTGGTGCACAAATTTTCATGACAGTGGGCTCTCAGCCAATAGCCTCATCCCAAGGGTTTGTGTCAATTTGAATATAGTCTCTTCTCCAACAACATAAACTGAAGTTTTGGCAAATAAATTTTGGATTTCAAAAAATCCAAAAGCTCAAAAAATAAAAGTCATCTTCAAGAAGTGTCATCCTAACAGCAACAAGGACCTGATAGAGCTACAAGTTAAATAGTTGTCTTAGGATTATATCTTCTGTGCTTACATTGTAAATTTGCTCATAATCTATAAGGAATTCAGATATTTGTTTTGGGTTTGTAAACGTCTTAATCAGTTAAGATTAACTGATTTAGTGGGCAACATTGTTTTGTTACTTAGTCAAATTCTAAGTCATATAGAATTAGGTGGTTTAGTGGGCGGTGTGGTATTTGCTTAGCAAATTCCAAATCATCCAGAGCGTGGTGGTATAGTGGGCGGTGTTATCTGCTTAGGCTCTTCAAGTAGTAGGTAGATTACTTGATAGTGAGATTAATAACCTTTTCTCACGTTGGTTGTAATCGGGTTTCACTTTGGCTTGAGAAGATTAGTGAAGACGGCTGTAAATTTTGTGCAACATGTCGTGGTTCTACTCTCTTGAGCAAGGAGGTTTCCACATAAAATTATCGTGCAAATTTAGTTACATCCATTTACTTTCTGCATTTGTTTCAAATAATTTTCTTGCTGAGTCAAGGGACCTGGTCCGTTGACGTATAGTAGATGTTGATCACTGTCTCTGCATATATTCTGTTCTTACTGTGTCAAGGGACCTGGTCCATTGACTGTTAGTGAATGCACCCATTCCAACACTTATGTTTGCTTCTTCTGTTCTTTCTTGATGTAGATGACACATACATTATTATTGGATCTGCTAACATCAATCAAAGGTCAATGGATGGTGCAAGAGATTCTGAGTTTGCTATGGGTCATGTTCAACATTTTCATGAATTACACTAATTGATGTAGTCTTATAAGAATATTTGATTTTCTTTTAGGTAATCCTACATTTAGATACACTTGTACTTGCTGGTAATTTATACTTTGGAAGTTTTAATTTGAAGACTTTGATGGACGACATGGAAAGTGAGAATTTTTATAGTTGACCCTAACTTGCTTGAGATTTAGGCACAATTGTCATTTTAATTGCCCCTTCATTTAGTTGCTCTTGTCCTACATTGTGAATTAAGAAATTTGACTTCATTATGCTATTCAAACTTGTAACTCCACCTTTGTCATAGACCATAGTTGGTCGAAGTTAAGCAAATAAATGACCTAATTGAACTTCACCTAGTATGTATGATAGATATTGAATGAATCCTCAAGAACTCTGTTGATAATGTCAAGGAGTTGTCTTAAGCTTAAAACTGTGAACCTGATTGTATATGATTTTCATCGGTCAACATTGAATTATAACATGTAACTATTACACTCGAGAAGAATCTATATATCCTAAGTCCTTATATGTGCCTTACATAAATTTTTGTTAACTAATGAATTAATTCTCAAGAACCTCGAACGATAATACATTTTTAGTAACATTCAATGCAAATCTCAGTATACCAAAACCATCCAAAGAATAAGTGTTACAACATTTGATTTCACATTATCTAGGGGATCCAAAAACAAAAAGGCAATAGGAAATCGTAATACACATATATTGATCACAAATTTGATTCAGAGAAGTAAACAGTGTACCTTAGTTTGTAAATATTGTACCTTGATTGTAGATCAAAATCTCAAGGAACATCTGTGAAAAAAGAAAAAACAGTAATTTTTAGTTGAGTCGGGCATATCATCAAACAGTTTGCTTAATCAATGTGCACATCATCATAGTGAACAATTTATATCGATGTCACATCATCAAAGAATAAAACTCGAATTGAAATGCTTACAGGTGAATAAATAAAAGCATAAGTCAGTGAATTGTATACCAAAACTTCACTTCAAAATCTCATTAAACACCCATAAACATCCACTGCAAGAACAAAGATAAGGGTAAACAAAGTTGATGAATTTGGAAGAACTCTTGGTCCTAAATAAAAGCAAAAAAGGAAGTATGACCATTTTGCTTCTGCTGCTTAGAGGAGGTGATCTCTGAGAATGCAAAATAAGATGTAAAATATTACTGTTAGCGGAAACGTGAAACTAAAGAACAAGGAAGAACAACAATATTTAACGTGGTTCGGATCAAAATGATCCTACGTCCACCAAAGAACAACTGCACCAATATTTATTTCACTATACAAAGAATATAAGTGAAATACTACAAGAGAGAGAACACAATGCCTTAGAAGGTGAGAAAGCAAGTGAAAGGATGATTTGGAAATGAATTAAGAGCTACCTATTTATAGGAATAAATTCATCCTATTGATGTCATCCATGACATTGCTATGTGTCAAAATTGTCAAGGTTAAGATAGCAAACCATTTTATGGTTTGCCTAACTTTCACCTACCAAGATACAATCTTTGACTTGTATTTCCTACTAATTATCTTCCTACCAAATATTCATATTAATTCATCTTCCATTTAGTTTGATTCCACAAGAACCAAAACCAACTCTTTCAATCTCCACCTTGGTTTGTGTTCCAAGCCTGCGTATAAACAACTCCGGCCAAAACTTCTAAGCTTACTGGGCAATCCCATTGTAAGAAACAAGAAGAATCAAACATTTGTTGAACATACCAGCTCCACCTAGCAGTTGTTCTCTTAGAGTTGCATCATACTCCCGCCAAGTCCTTGCAGTGTGCAAACTTGGCAAGCGGGACTATTTTGGTCAACATGTCTGCAGCGTTATCGTCTGTGATAACCTTCTCAACCTTGATAGCTCCCTTTTCTACGACATCTCGAATAAAATGAAATCTGACATCAATGTGTTTGGTGCGCTCATGAAATCTTTGATTTTTAATCAAATGAATAGCACTTTGACTATCACATTTTAGAATTGATTTAAGCTGAGCTGAACTCAATTCTGCCACCAAACCTTTCAACCAGATAGCTTCTTTCACTGCCTCCGTTGCTGCCATATATTCTGCCTCTGTTGTAGACAAGACAATCGACTGTAAAGTCGATTTCCAACTAACGACATTGCCAACGAGAGTAAAGATGTATCCAGTTGTGGACCTCCTTTGATCAAGATCCCCTGCATAGTAAGAATCAACATAACCGAGAATTGAAATACCTTCACTTTTCCGAAAGGTTAGGCCAACATCAGGAGCTCCTTTAAGATATCTCAATATCCACTTGACAGCTTCCCAATGCCTTTTTCCTGGATTTGCCATGTACTTGCTTACTACACTTACAGATTGGGCAATATCTGGACGTGTGCATACCATAGCATACATAATGCTACCAACTGCACTCGCATAAGGAACCTTTGACATATGCTCCACCTCATCCATAGATTGAGGCATTTGTAACTCTGAAATCTTGAAATGAGAAGCTAAAGGTGTACTTACATGCTTGCTCATATCCATATTGAATCTTTCAAGAACTTTTCGGATGTACCTCTTCTGAGAAAGATGTACAACACCATTTTCTCTTGAAATTTCCATTCCAAGGATTTTCTTTGCAACTCCTAGATCCTTCATGTCAAATTCCTTGCTCAACATTTTCTTCAAAATATTTATCTCTGTGATGTTGTTAGCAGCAATAAGCATATCAACATACAACAAAAGATAAATCATAGAGTTACCAGACATCTTCTTGTGATACACACAACTATCAAATGCACTCCTCGAAAATCCATGTGTAGTCATGAATGCATCAAACCTCTTGTACCACTGTCTAGGGGATTGCTTCAAACCATACAAAGACTTCTTCAGTTGGCATACATGGTCTTTTTTCCTTCAGCTAGGAAACCTTCAGGTTGATCCATATAGATTGTCTCTTCTAGATCACCATGTAAAAAAGCAGTTTTGACATCAAGCTGTTGAGCTCTAAATCAAATTGTGCAACCAATGCTAGCAGCACGCGAATTGAGCTATGTTTCACGACTGGAGAAAAGATCTCATTGTAGTCAATTCCCTCCTTCTGACTGAAACCCTTTGCAACCAATCTCGCCTTGAACCTAGCAGCTTCCACTTTTGGAATACCTTCTTTCTTTTTGTAGACCCTTTTGCATCCAACTGTCCTCATCCCCTTTGGCCTTTTAACTAAGACCCATGTCTCATTTCTGTGAAGAGACTCCATCTCTTCCATCATGGCCAACTGCCATTGTGCAGCATCTTCGCAAGAAGTTGCTTCAATATACGAAGAGGGCTCGATATCCTTAATCTCTTCTTCTGCAGCTACGAACGCTTGTGCAATCAAATTTTCTTGCTCTATAAGACGTTCCGGTTTCCGTATCCGCCTTTTTTCCCTTCCCTTCGCAATTGTGTATGGTTCATTGGAAGCAAGTTCTTCTGCATCTTTTGATTCATCACTTTGAGTCTCTTGATCCCGTTTCTTGGTAAGCTCCACCGGTAGCTCCACCTGCTCATTGTTCTCGTTTCTAGATAACTCCACAGAAACTTTACGAGGATCAAGTATAGAGGATTCATCAAAGGTAACATCTCTACTAACTACAAATTTGAGTAAAGACAAACACCATAGTTTGTACCCTTTTACTCCATCAACATACCCTACGAATATGGCCTTTTTAGCCCTTGGTTCAAGCTTACCTTCATCAACATGATAATAAGTTAGACACCCAAATATTCGCAAGTATGAATAGTTAGAGGGTTCACCTGACCAGACCTCATTCGGAGTCTTAAAGTCAATCGTTGATGCTGGAGACCGATTGACAATATGAGAAGCAGTATGAACTGCTTCAGCCCAAAATACTTTG
Organism: Solanum corneliomulleri; assembly: GCA_027704805.1. Taxonomy (NCBI): domain Eukaryota; kingdom Viridiplantae; phylum Streptophyta; class Magnoliopsida; order Solanales; family Solanaceae; genus Solanum; species Solanum corneliomulleri. Next base: position 50,296,668 of record JAKWIY010003061.1, on the reverse strand, counting down.
GACATCTTAGCTTGTAAGAGCATACAACGAGCCTTCTCAAGAAGAGTTCTGTCATTCTCTCGGCAACTCCATTCTGCTGTGGTGTGTGCCTGACCGTCTTATGCCTTGCGATCCCATGAACCTTGCAGAAATCATTGAACTCTTCACTGCAAAACTCCAAGCCATTGTCCGTGCGAAGATACTTGATTTTCCTCTCAATTTGATTTTCAACCAAAATCTTCCACTCTTTAAATGCTTCAAAAGCATCACCTTTTGTCTTCAGGAAACGCACCCAAACCTTTCGTGAAAAATCATCAATGAATGTGAGAAGATACCTCTTTCCTCCCTTTGATGGAAGCTTAGAGGGACCCCATAAATCTGAATGGATGTAGTCTAGCACCCCTCCCGTCTTGTGCTTGCCAGTGCTGAAGCTAACCTTTTTCTGCTTCCCTAAGACGCAGTGCTCACAAAATTCAAGTGTGCTGATCTTCTCACCATTCAAAAGGTTGCGGTTGCTCAACATCTCCAATCCTCGTGCGCTCATATGGCCTAGTCTCATGTGCCATAATTTGCCTTGTCATCATTAGATAACTGCACTGTAGATGCATTTACAGAGCCAATAATGGTGCTTCCCGCAAGTGTGTAGAGGCCATCCTCCAGCTTGGCCTTCAACATGACTAAAGACCCTTTAGTCACTTTCATAGTTCCTCCTTCACTCATGTACTTATAGCCTTGTTTATCTAAAGTACCCAGGGAGATCAAATTCTTCTTTAGATCAGGAACATGACAGACTTCTGTAATAGTCCTTATCATTCCATCATGGCAGCGAACATGAACTGAACCAATGCCAACTATTTTACAAGTTGCATTATTGCCCATTAATACAGTTCCTCTGCTTGTTTCATAGCTGCTGAACCAATTTTTGCGGAATGTCATATGCAGAGTACAACCAGAGTCTAAGATCTATTTGTTGTCATAGACTCCATTATTGCATGATGTTGTTAGTACATAATCATCATCATTATCATGTACTTTCTCAACAATGGATGCACTCGCCTTTTCTTTCGACTTCGACATAGGGCAATCTCGTTCAAAGTGCCCCTTCTTGTGACAGCCCCAACACTCCGCATTCTTTTTGTTCACACGAGACTTTGATCTGTACTTCGATTTTCTCCTTCCCTTTTGGCTAGTACGACCTCTTACAAAGAGTCCACTAGCTTCGTCACTTTTGTCTCCTTCAAAATGCATCCGCACATCACAAGAGTTTAGTGCTTGCCGCACTTGCTCAAGTTTAATAGGTTGTTTGCTATACATCATTGAATTCTCAATATCACGATATTTTGAAGTCAATGAAAATAGTAAAGAACATGCAAGTGTCTCCTCGTCCTTTTTAATTCCAGCAGTTTGTAAGTCCATCACAAGTTTATTGAACGCATCTAGATGGTCTTGCAACAAAGTACCTGAATCCATCTTAAATGTATGAAGATGCCGTTGTAACAACATCCTTGTTGTCACTGACTGGTCCTGGTAAAGCCCTTCCAGCTTTTCCCATAACTCTTTGGCCGTCTCTTCGGTACTTGTACTCACTTCACAAAGTACGTTAGGTGCAAGGGACAGTTGGATTGCACTCAATGCATCTCCTTCAATCTTTTCTTTGTCGGAATCCGATATCTTATCGGGGTACTTTCCGTCAATAGCATGGATTGAACCATCCCTCCGCAGTAACGCTATCATCTGGATTTTCCAGATATTGAAGTTGTTGCGCCCACTAAATCTATCAATTTCAAACTTCATGGAACTCATTTTTTTTTTACTTGTTCTTCCTTTTCTACTACAATGTATTTGGAACTACAGAAAAACAAAGTAATCCTTTTCTGATGTGGAAGTTCAGACTGTGCTGCAACCACAGAGCATACTCAGACAGAACGTTGCTCTGATACCAATTGTTAGCGGAAACGTGAAACTAAAGAACAATGAAGAACAACAATATTTAACGTGGTTCGGATCAAAATGATCCTACGTCCACCAAAGAACAACTGCACCAATATTTATTTCACTATACAAAGAATATAAGTGAAATACTACAAGAGAGAGAACACAATGCCTTAGAAGGTGAGAAGGCAAGTGAAAGGATGATTTGAAAATGAATTAAGAGCTACCTATTTATAGGAATAAATTCATCCTATTGATGTCATCCATGACATCGCTATGTGTCAAAATTGTCAAGGTTAAGATAGCAAACCATTTTATGGTTTGCCTAACTTTCACCTACCAAGATACAATCTTTGACTTGTATTTCCTACTAATTATCTTCCTACCAAATATTCATATTAATTCATCTTCCATTTAGTTTGATTCCACAAGAACCAAAACCAACTCTTTCAATTACACGTTGTTACCTTACATAGAAAGAACAACATACGTGTAATTAACAGATATAGGTACTACTCACTTTACTCTCGATACAATAAGTACTTGTTGTGTTGGTCCTATTCTTGCTCACTTAATAATAAGGTTAATAATGAGATTTTATGTTAGGTTTTAATATTATGTTGTCATTATCTTAGAAATATAATTCTCTTTTGTTTTTTCCTTTTATAGTTTCAAGACAATGTTTCATTTCATTAATCTTGAGCTATGCGTAAATAAAGTTTACCTTTTGTTGTTATCTTTACTTTGATAGATGCTTAAGTTAAAAATGACCAATGATAAAATTTGTCGTCGGTTTTGAAAGTCTCCCCAATTTAAAAGATGTAAAATTTAATTTAAGTTCATATATTTTGTTTGTTAAAATGGCCAATGAATAAACTACGTCGATTTTCAATGCCTTCCATGTTAATAAGACGGGTTTTCAATTTTTAAGCTATTATTTCATTTATTCATTTTTATTTATATTTGTTGATTTCTAATACTTTTACTAAGTGAGTTTACAGGTATCCCCGAGGTGCTTCCCATTGAAGCTATTCGAATAGTTTGAATTATTATTTTTATTCATTATTGTGTATATATTGACGTAAGACGAACTTTGGATTGCTTCTTATATTATCTTATTTTTTTACTTGTGTATATGTCATGTTTATTATGCTTGTACATTATTTTATTCTCCTCCTCAATTTTAAAAAAAAAATAATTCAAACGGGACCCACAATTGTGGATTTCAAAGGATGTTAACCCCTTCCCTTCGGAATAACTTGAACCCCTTACCTAGATCAATTGATTTCATAGACTATATTTTAAGTTAATTTGTTAATTGAATTCCTAGTTTTTCCAAAAATTAGGTGACAACTCCTTTACCCTTTTTAGCTTTACCTTTATTTTTTAAAAATTCTTTAATTCTTTTAACTAACACATTTTTTATTGAGTCACCCCAATGTTGCTACCATTAAGAGGATTTTAGAATTCTATCCTCCTGAGTTCTTCAAACGAACACATACACACAACATGTTTCTTGTTTGTTTAAAACTTAACGATAATTAATTAGAACAACACTATGTATTAGTTATAAACTTCAAACAACACAACAATTACAATGCTTTGTAACCTAAGAAATTATAAACTCTAATTTCTTCAACCCAAGACACAAAACTAATCCCTACTTTTGTTTCTTCTAATGCTCCACAAGTCTTGCAACTTGTCAAGTTACTCCTACTCACACAACTCAGATTGTAAACAAGACTCTTGAATACAACCTTAAGATTTATCTCTCAACTCGCAGCACTCAAAAGTATCTATCAGAACTCTTTCAAACCTCTTGAACGTGATTTGAACTCACTCTGTAAGTGCACAATCTTTTCTTATGCAAATAGCTCCCTATTTATAGATCAGAACTTCAACAACTCCTTGTATGATTTAACTTGTATTTGCCTTCTACAAATCTTTGTTGACTTCTACTTAGACTTCGTTTTTCTTCTTTACAACACGTCAACTTTAACTTCAACTTGGTTTTAACAAAACCTTTTCCTTAAATAGATAAGAAACACGTTTTCCTTAACTATATAAGAAAAAAACACACGCTTTTGTGAATAAGTCGCCACCGCCTCAGAAACCAGATTTGTATATAAAATAGTTTCCTTAAATTGTTTTGCTTGGAAATCCTACTGTAAATAGGACTGCAATTTCTAGACCAAGTTGTTACTACCTGTTCCTTTATTTGTTATCATAGTCAAAACAATGATAATTAACAAATTCCCCCTTTTTGAGTATGACAAATCATTCAACTGCTAATGGGTAAATAATCCCAAGTAAATAATCCTAAGTAACATACGAAGTCTTCTAAGTAATATACAAAGTCTATTGTTGCTTCCCCCTTTTGACATTAGACAAAAGTCTATAAGATAAAAACAAGCACCAAAAACCAACTAAGTCATTAGTTACATCAAAAATAGATTACAAACAAACCATTTGTCCCATCAAAAGAAATGCCTAACAAAGCATAAACAGCTAATTATCAAAACATCAAGTCATAGCCCAATATCACTAAGGATTACACAGAAGGAGACGTAGGTTTTGCCAAAAGACCACAAACTTGCTGTAAACGGGTAGAGTTAGAAGCAAGCTCATCATCCAAAGCCTTCTAAGTCTTAGCAAGTTTCTTTTTAAGCTTAGAAATTTTACATTTCAACCGACCCATCTTTCAGCCATATTCAATGTGTACTTGTCCAATCTCACTCATGTGAGAGGCTTTCAAGGTCTCAATTTCCTCATCCTTAGCAGTCACTGAAGATCTTAATCTTTGCATTTGTGCATTCGAGCCTCTTGAGAGTGGAGGAAAAGTAGCAAGATCAACATCGCCAATTACATCCTTAATGGTTTGTTCATCCCACTACTTTACAAGTACCTGAAAACACTCAAATATATGTGCAAACCAGAAATGATATCCAAGCCCATGGTTAGAGTTATCATCCACACACATCCTGTTTATATGACACATAATCAATTTAGGCAAGTTTATTTGAACCTTAGTAACCAATAATTCCATGATTGTAAGATCAAAATAGTTTGCTTTGTACGGTTTTCTTTTCTTGGAACAAGAACCTTATGAACCATGTCAAATACTAGTTTATGGAAAGTACTCATAGCACCTCTATCCACAACCGGCCAGCTACGTTTGATGTAATCACACCAATCTGAGTTGGGCACACCTAAGATTTGTTCTAACACTCAAGGTATTAGGGTGAATGATACACCACCAACACTACTAGTAATGGACTCAACAGACCCAGTAGCATTAATGTATCCCTAGTTTCCTTCCTAGCTAGTTTGCGACGATAAGACCTTTGAAGTAACAAATTCGACCATCCTTGTACATTAATCAAAGCAGGTAATTCATTCATATCATCCCCCCCCCCCAAACCAGTAATCAATCTTCCCCTAATTACTTCTTTCTTTCGAAAAACAATTATACAATCTTAATGTTCTTTCTTGTTGACTTCAAGACCACTATCAGTATGAGCAATTTGACTATGGTCTGTTGGCTTCGAAACAGGTCTCTTTCTTTTTCTATTATTCGTGTTGTTCCTTATATGGTTATCAATTGATAGAGAGTGAGAAGGAAGAACAGCCTTACTTGTAACAGACCGTTGTCTTGAAGTCACTATTGGACGATTCAATGTTTCTTGAGTTCCTTGTGTAGATAGACTATTATGATGAACAATAGCTCTTTGATGACGGAGGAGTGAATGAACTTTCTTGGGCACCATTTTGATGATAGGAATATCATCATCTTTAGACGAGAGATGAACATGTCCTTTGATATACTAGGTGTTCCCTCCATTGATTTTTCACACAACCCATGGCTGCTCTGTTTTTTCCGATTCCACACTGAACCCATGGCCTCTCAGTTTTCCATATTTCCCCTTACGTTGTGCAATCAAATTTTCCCTAAACTTTGTTCTCTTCCCCCTTACTTAGGGCGTCCTCCATTAATGGGTAAGAAAAATGGGTTATTCCTTGGTGGTCGATGAACATAACTGCCAGTAACTCTAAGAGATTTTCTGAGTTATCAATTGAAATAAGGTCCAGGTGAAGATTTGATGATGGTGCCATTTAGGATTTTAGAAAGAAGATGAGTTTCTTTGAGGAGGGAGAGAGAAAAAGATTAATTGTGAGAAGAGAAAGGGATTATGGGGAAGAGGAACAGGTTGTTTGATTTGAAAGGGTTTATGAGGAAGAGGAACGGGTTGTTTGATTTGATATAAAGGGGATAATTTTGGTGGTGAAAAAATATCTTCTGACTAGTATTTAATGCAAAATTTGTTATTAAGTGCTACACCTTTAATATTTGACCTTCAATTATTTAAACAAAGTAGACATACCTATTTGACATTGGATAACAATTTTAGCGTTCAATTTCATCAATTCCTAATTACTCAGTTGATATTTATTAATGCTAACTCCAATATGTTCCTTTCAAAGTGTTCCCTTGATAATGCCTTTGAAAAAATATCTGCAATTTGTTGTTCAGTGGAACAAAAGTTCATAGAGATTTGTTCCTTCTCCACATTGTCTCTGAGAAAGTGACGAATGTCAATGTGTTTAGTTCTCTTATGTTGTACCGGATTTTTTGCAATGTTGATTGCACTTGTGTTGTCGCAGAAAATTGGAACTCGTTCAATGTCAAGATCAAAGTCACCGAGTTGTTGTTTAATCCATAGAAGTTGAGCACAACATGATGTTGCTGCTACGTACTCAGCTTCGGCGGTGGATAGTGCAACTGAGTTTTGTTTCTTTGATCCCCAAGAGATAAGACAAGATCCTAAGAAGTGAGTCATGCCTGTAGTGCTTTTTCGGTCAGCTAAATACCCTGCATAATCTGCATCAGCATACCCAACCAATTCAAAGTTACTCCCTTTTGGATAACAAAGTCCTAAATCAGAGGTTCCTTTCAAGTATCTCAGAATTCTTTTGACTGCTTGGAGATGAGATTCTTTAGGATTAGTTTGAAAACGAGCACATAATCCCACACTAAACACGATATCAGGTCTACTAGAAGTAAGATACAAAATTGAACCAATTATGCTCTATACAATTTTTGTTCAACAGCAGAACATGTTCCTTCAAGGTCTAATTTAGTGGTTGTTGCTATTGGAGTATGAATTGGCTTCGCATCTTCCATCTTAAACTTTTGAGTAATTCTTTGACATATTTTTGCTTATAAATACATGTACCTCCAGGTGTTTGCTATTTAAAGTCCAAGGAAGTAGTTTAATTCACCTATCATACTCATCTCAAACTCATTGCTTATAAGATTCGCAAATTCGTTTGTGACATCCTTATTTGTTGCTCCAAAAATAATGTCGTCAACATAGATTTGCACAATCAAAAGATCCTTTTTTTATTTTTAAGAAAAAGTGTAGTCAATTTTACCTCTTGAATAACCATGGCTTAAAAGAAATTTTGACAATCTATCATACCATGACTTGGAGCTTGTTTTAACCCTAGAGAGCCTTGTCAAGTTTATAGACATGATCAGGAAGGTCATTGTTCTCGAAGCGAGGGGGTTGTTTAACAAATAATTCTTTTTGTAGTAGCCCATTTATAAAAGCACTTTTGACATCCATCTGGTACAATGTGAACTCCATGTGAGATGCGAATGCTATAAGTAATTTGATTGCTTGTAACCTTGACACATGTGCAAAAGTTTCATCATAATCTATCCCTTCTTCTTGATTAGACCCTTGAACAATCAGCCTAGCTTTGTTTCTGGTTATGGTACCATGTTCATCAAACTTGTTCCTAACCACCCATTTAGTTCCAATTATAGTTCTGTTTGGGGGCTTAGGTACTAGATGTCATACTTTAATCCTTTAAAATAGATGTAATTCTTCTTCCATAGCTATAATCCAATCTGTACCTTGAAGAGCTTCACTTATCTTATTTGGTTCCACCATGGATAAGAATGCATTATGAGCACAATGATTCTTCATTCCTGACCTGGTGGTAATTCCAGAAGAAAGATCGGTGAGTAAGTTTTCCAATAGGTGTGATCCTTGGTATTTGTACTCTTTTGAAACCAGATTAGATTTTTCCTACCTTGCTCTTCATTTACATCAGGTTGATTTTCATCAGTATCGACTATCTTATTAGAAACCTCTCATGTTTCAAGTGTTTCAGTACCTTCTCTATTTTCTGTGTTAGAGGAACCTATTTCTTGTACCTATTCCCGTTCAGAGGCTGTATGTTTTTCCTCAGATGCTTAACTAACCAGCACATCTTCATTAGATTTAGTGTTGCTTTCATTGAAAATAACATGCACTCTCTTCTACACACATAGTTCTTTTGTTAAGTACCCTGTACACTTTACTATGTGTAGAATAACGTCAAAAAATTCCTTTGTCACTCTTAGCATCGAATATTCCAAGCTGATTTTTCCCATTGTTGTGAATAAAACAACTGCATTCAAACACTCTTGATGAGAGATGTTGGGCTTTCTGCCTTTTAGTAATTCATGTGGAGTTTTCTCTAACAAAGGTCTGGACATGCATCTATTTATAGTATAACATGCAGTGTTTATTGCTTCTGCCCAGAACTAATTGGTGATGTTACTTGCGATCATCATGGTTCTAGCCATTTCTTGAAGGAATCTGTTCTTTTTTTCTACCACACCGTTTTGATAGGGTTTCTAGGGGCAAAAAAGTTATGATCAACTCCATGGGAGTCATAGTATTGAGAAAACTTGAATTCTCAAATTCAGCTCCATGGTCAGATCTGATTGCCTTTAATTGTTTCCCAGATTTTGTTTGAAGTTTTCTCATCAATGAACAAAAAGCCTCAAAGTCATCTTTTGATGCAAGAAATAGTGTCCACGTGTACCTAGTATAACCATCAACTAATACAAACACATATCTTTTCCCCCTTTACTTTGAACCATCATTGGTCCACATAAATCGTTGTGAATTAGTTCTAAGGAACAGGTAGAGCTTATCATCTGTTTGGATTTAAATGATGATTTTATCTATTTCCCTAGAGTACATGCTTCACATACCTTATCCTCCTTCAATTTTGTTTTAGGAAGTCCTATAACTAAATCCTTGGTAAAAAGTTTTTTCAATCGTAGTTGGCTAGAATGTCCCAATTGTTTATGCCATAACAAGGGATTTTATCCAACACACTTAAACACACCAACTTTTTATTAGGAATAGTTGAGGTATCTACAGTATACACATGTTTATCTCTTTTTCCGGTTAACACTATTTTTTGTGTGTTTAGGTTGATTACTTCAACACCAGTGGATCTAAAGATTACCTTGTTTCCTTTGCACATAATTGAGATATGCTGAGTCGATTGTGTTTAAGTCCTTCCACATAGTAGAATTTATCAATTGAGTGTTCATATGATCTTCCAATCTTTCCACTTCCTCTAATTTAACCCTTTTTTCACCACCAAAAGCTATCATACCTCCTTTTTCTTCTTTAGTGAGAGAAACAATGTCTTACTACCTGTCATGTGTCTTAAGCAAGCACTATCCATGTACCAATGTTGCTTTCTTTCTCTCACTTCTTCTTGAAAATAAATTACAGGTTAGATTTAGGAACCCATATTAGCTTGGGTCCTTTGTTTTGATCAAAAGGGTGAATAAGATCTCTATGAGCCCATTTGAGCAAACTATTTTGCCTAGGAATGTACCTGTTCCTCTGATAAGTTTTATAGGTTTCTTTTAAATTATTTTCTTCAGTAGCAGTTTTGTATTTAGGACAATATTTTTTAGAGTGACCTGAGTTACCACAAATAATACAAAACATATGATTTCCATTTGTGGGTTGTTCATACCCTATTCCGGTTTTAATGTTCCTATTATTGTTACCTATATAGATGGGTTACTATCATGGAGGATTTTAACCACTTATTTGCTCTTTCCAGATCACTTCTCATCCTAGTTAATTCAAGATTTATTTTCCTAGAGTTTTCCTTTTCTAGTTTTAGGTTATTTTTGAGTTTGTCGACCTCAAGTGTTTGGTCAGGCAGTTCACCCCCTTTTTTCTTTACCAAGAACTTTTAGTTTTAAATTCTCAGTTCTTAGTTCTAGACTGTGAGATTCAAGTTGCTTGATTTTTCATGAAGGACAAGTTTGTTCTTATTTAGATCAATGTGCTCAAATTTAAGGTAGACAAGGAAGCAAGTAGTTGGCTCTTGGTGTTAACAAGTTCTTGAATTGTGTCTATGGGAGCAAGCAATAGGAATGGAAGTTTTTTCTTAGAGAACTTTACTAGTTTATCTTTTACGGTTAAAAAGATTTACCTCAGTTTCTTCAGAGTCTGATTCAGGTTCAGATTCTGATTCTTCTATCGCCATCAAAGCGATGTCCTCATTATCTTCATACATGCCCGAAGAACCTGTTTCCCAATCTGCATACATTGCTTGTTATTTTTCTCTGTTTTTCTTTTTGTTAAAGAGTTCCTTCCTTTCTTTTCAGCTTTTTCCTTTTTCCATTCTAATTCCCACATTGGGAAATCCTTGATATGATGATCTGTCTTACCACACTTGAAGCAGCCTCCGCTTTGGGGTCTTTCAAGATTTTTCTCTTTCGTGGGTGGTGCTTTCTTGGTAGCGTTTAATAACCTTTTGAAGAGTTTCTTGGAGTTCTTACTTATCAAAGCCAGATCATTATCATCTATGTCAGATTCATCACTTTTCGTTGCTTTAAGTCCAAAATTTTTCTCTTTATTTTCTTCACCTTTTTTTATCAATTTTCATCTCATAAGTCTTGAGATTTCCAAATAATTCATGTAGAATCATATTATTTAGGTCCTTAGCTTCTCTAATGGCAATGACTTTTATTTCCCAAGACCTAGGTAGAGTCCTAAGCACTTTGTCAACCTGTTCCTCAGTGATGTATACTTTGCCTAAGGATATTAGTTTGTTTACCACATTGGTGAAACTGGTAATCATATCTTGAAGAGATTCTCCGAATTTAATCTTAAAGGCTTCATATTCAGAGCACAATCTAGCAATCCTAAATTTTTGGACTTGAGTTGTACCTTCGTGAGATTTTTGTAAGGTATCCCATATTTGTTTAGCAGAGGTACAACTTGAGATACGGTAAAACTAATCAGGTCCTATTCCACATACAAGAATGCACTTAGCTTTTGCATTCTTTCATAGCATTTTGTAGTCAGCTTCATCGTATGTATCTGTGGGTTTTAGTAATTATTTCCTTCACTATCAGTAATAGTAGAAGTTAGTGGTCCCTTAGTAATTCTCACCCACAGTTCGTAGTCTTCAACTTGAATGAAGTCTTCCTTCCTTGCCTTCCACCACTAGTAGTATCGTCCATTGAATAATAGAGGTCTGTTGATGTGTTGCCCTTTACTATATCCGAGTAGAGGTGCAAAACTCATGTTGATCTTATCTTGAGTTATTAGACTATTCAAAGATAATCTGGCTCTGATACCGCTTGTTAGAATTCTACCCTCCTGAATTCTTCAAAGAACCACGTACACACAATATATTTCTTGTTTGTTTGAAACTTAACGATAATTAATTAGAACAACACTATGTATTATTTATAAACTTCAAACAACACAACAATTACAAAACTCTGTAACCTAAGAAATTATAAACTCTAATTTCTTCTACCCAAGACACAAAACTAATCATAGTATCGTAACTTCTAATGCTCCAAAAGTCTTGCAACTTGTCAAGCTACTCCTACTCACACTACTCAGATTGTAAACAAGACTCTTGAATACAACCTTAAAATTTATCTCTCAACTCGCAACACTCAAAAGTATTTATCAAAACTCTTTCATACCTCTTGATCGTGTTTTGAACTTCTCTCTCTGTAAGTACGCAATCTTTTCTGAAATAAATAGCTCCCTATTTATAGATCAGAACTTCAACAACTCCTTGTATGATTCAACTTGTATTTGCCTTCTACAAATCCTTGTTGACTTCTACTTGGACTTCGCTTTTCTTCTTTACAGCACGTCAACTTCAACTTCAACTTGGTTTTACCAAAACCTTTTCCTTAAATAGATAAGAAAATACATTTTCCTTAAATATATAAGAAAACACACATGCTTATTGTGAATAAGTCACCACCGCCTCAGAAACCACATTTGTATATGAAATAATTTCCTTAAATTGTTTTGCTTGGAAATCCTATTGTAAATAGGACTGCAATTTCTGGACCAAGTTGTTACTACTTGTTCCTTTATTTGTTACCATAGTAAAAACAGTGAGATTTAACAAAAAATTATCAGCAATAATCATCCAACAAACAACTAAATTTTAGTAATGATTCTATGGGCATAAACTTTTACTTGGGACCAACTATTTTAAAAGTTTATCACTGTGTAAGTTCTAGTGATATTTATTGAATTTAGTTTTGTGATTTAAAATTAACTTTTTGAAAGTTTAATTTTCAAAACAAATTATGTTCAAAATTATTGTTGAATCCTTTTCTAGCAGAAAATTTTGTGCTTGACTATTTAAGGGTTTTGGACTCCTTAGTTAATTAAGTGTCGTTGGAAAAGTTCAATTTTCACAAATTCTGAAAATTTTGATCTTCCCATGATGTAATAATCATGGTTTGTTTTAAGTTCTGTAATAAATTAAAGTGGTCGTTATACTAAACAATAAATTGTATGTGTGGATTTAGTGCAAAATAGTTTGTTAGTCACCAAAGTGGGCAAGCAGGATTAATTAATATCTACACATATAATTTTTAGGGATAATGCACAAGTACCCCCTCAACCTATATCCGAAATCTTAGAGATACACTTATACTATACTAAGGTACTATTACCCCCCTGAACTTATTTTATTAATAATTTTCTACCCCTTTTCGGCCTACGTGACACTATTTTATGGGTCAAACGCTGGTTGACTTTTTTTTCAAGCTAGTGCCACGTAGACAAAAGGGGTAGAAAATTACTTATAAAATAAGTTCATGGGGGTAATAGGACCTCAGTATAGTATAAGTGTGTCTCTAGGAGTTCGGGCATAGGTTGAGGAGGTAGTTGTGCATTTTCCCTAATATTTATGATCACCTGTTGCATGTATTGTATATTCATAGTTCGTTAGTCAACAAAGTGGCTCAACTAAAATGTATAAAATTATTCACGTGCACAAAAATTTTATGATATTATGTGTGCACTTGTATTTATATAGTTTGTAAGTCACCAAAGTGATCAAACAAACTAGTATAGTTAAGAAAAATATGCACTCATAAAATTATCATTTATCTATGAAAGTTAATGAAATGCCCATATTGAAAATAAATAGATAAATTAACTTTCACTATTGCTATAACTTAAGAATTTACCCAAAGGTGAATCAATCATTCTACGAATAATGAACATTATGAGCAAAACTTATAATTTCAAGCAAACATACATTGTATACCCAAATATGTCATATATGTTTGGTTAAAAATATTTAAACCTATTAAAGATTTTTAAAAATGGTATTTAAATTGTGATGGTATGTCGTAGTATCTACACGAAGGAGAATTAAAATGTACTTTTATCATTTTACTGAATTCATATTATTTTCTAATTGGTGAGCATGCAAATCTATTTTGCAGTTATTCCTTTTCATTCACATGTTTCGTCTATTACTGTGTTAAATGGATTGAACTTCTTTAAATGGCATGAACAAGTCTCGTTCCACTTAGGTGTGATAGATCGTGACTTGACTTTGCTGAATAACGAACCTACTGCCATTACTTATAAGAGTAGTGAGAATGACAAATCTTTTTTATAAATCATAGGATCGCTCTAACATTTAAAGTTGTATGTTCATGCGAATAATTATTGCTAACAACATTAAGAGTACTATTCCACAAACAGAAAGTGTGAGGAAATACCTAAAGTTTTGGAAGAACTTTTTGTTCTGTTGATAAGTTTCTCATTGGTACCTAATGGATTGTTGGGAAAACGCAGACGAGCACAAAATATATGTGGTAAAAGTAATGAAAATAAAATGGGAAAATAATGACACCAAGAATTTTACGTGGAAACCCTTCTGAAAAAAGGAAAAAATCACAGGCCAGGAAGAGCAATTGATATTACTATAGTAAGGAATTTTTACACTGTGTAGTCACGAATACAATACTCAAAGTGACTACTACACACTAAAAATGAACAACACTCTTTTGGTTTCCGTCTTACTAAAATATCGGTCACACTCTATTTTTCTTCAAAGACTATTTTCTTGTATAGTGTATGGAATACCTCACTTTGCTCTCAAAATGGTTTTTCTCTCTAACTTGGTGTATTCTACAAATGAGCAAGAATGCTCTGTTTATAGAAGGATAAAAACATGCCTATGTCACTAATAAAATATTTAAATATAGCAAAGTCAAGAATGGTTGCAAAACTTACCAATTTGTCAACTACCAAATCTTTTTTTTCAACTCCAATTACTATTCCTTTTTAAGAATTGCTTGTACCAATTGAATAGCTAAAGTTGACTAAAAATGGGATGAATTCAACAAATCTCCCCCTCCAGTCCCATTTACTGGAAGAAGGTATCTTCAACTTCTTTAGAGAGAGCTCATACCCACAAGTTCTTTGCATAACTCGAACTTGTCTTTCGGTACGTACTTGGTCAGCATATCTGCAGGATTTTCACTTGTGTGAATCTTTTTGACGTGAAATGATTCATTCTCCACTTTCTCACGAATCCAATGATATATGACGTCAATGTGTTTTGTTTTTGCATGGTACATGGAGTTCTTGCTCAAGTCTATTGCACTCTGGCTGTCACAATAGACAATATACTCCATCTGATTCAAACCAAGCTCTTGAAGAAATTGTTTTAGCCATATCATCTCCTTGCCGGCTTCAGTAGCCAAAATTCACTCAGCTTCATTTGTAGATAGTGCAACACACTTCTGCAACTTTGACAGCCATGATATTGCTCCCCCTGAAAAAGTAAACAAATATCCAGTAGTGGATTTTCTGTTATCAAGGTCACTTTCCATATCAGAATCTGTATAGCCTTTCAAGATTGGATTTGATGCTCCAAAACACAAGCATTCATCTGAGCTTCCTCTAAGATACCTAAGTATCCACTTCACAGCTTCCCAATGCTCTTTTCCCGGATTTTTGAGAAATCTACTGACAACACCAACTGCGTGAGCAATATCAGGTCTAGTGCACACCATTGCATACATAAGACTTCCGACGATGGAGGAATATGGAACTTTAGCCATGTTCTCTTTTTCCCCCGCTAGATGTAGGATACATCTTCTTGCTCAACTTCATATGACCAGCAAAAGGTATACTAACAGGCTTAGCATTCTTCATATTGAAGCGATCCAGTACGCGTTCAATGTACTTCTTCTGGTACAATAAATCTTCCTTTTATCTCTAAGACGAGTAATTCTCATGCCCAAAATTTGTTTGGCATGACCCAAGTCTTTCATAGAAAAAGACTTACACAAATCTTTCTTCAGCTCGTCAATCTTGGAAGTATTCTTGCTCACAATAAACATATCATCCACATACAACAAAAGGATGATAAAATCTTTGTCAGAAAATTTTTGTACAAATACGCAATGATATGAAAAAGTCTTCTTATAGACTTGCTCCCCATAACAGATTCAAACTTTTTGTACGACTGTCTGGGAGCTTGTGTTATGCCATAGAGACTCTTTTTGAGTTTGCATACAAAATTTTCTTTACCATCTACTTTGAAGCCCTCTGGTTGTTCCATATAAATCTCTTCTTCTAGGTCACCGTGAAGGAAAGTCGTCTTCACATCCATCTGCTCAATCTCTAAATTAAGACTACCAGCCAAACCTATAACTGTGCGAATCGAGGACATTTTCACAACAGGAGAAAATATTTCGTCAAAGTCAATACCTTTTCTTTGACCGAAACCTTAACAACCAATCTAGCTTTGTATCTGGGCTTCAAGTTGTGTTCTTCAACTTTAACTTTGAACACCCACTTGTTCTTCAAAGCTCTCATGCCCTTGTGCAATTTTACCAACTCATAAGTGTGGTTCTCATGCAAAGACTTCATCTCGTCTTGCATGGCTTCAATCCATTGATTCTTGTGCTCATCTTCCATGGACTCCTTATAACATTCAGGTTCTCCCGTGTCAGTGAGTAACACATACTCATTGGGTGAATAACAGGAGGAAGGAAACCGTTGTCTTATGGACCTCCGAAGCGGAATATTTGATTCGTCCACAACTTCATGAGTAACAGGATCATCAATAACAATATCATTGTTATTATTAACATCAACATGTTGATTCCATACATGATTCTGGGCGTCACCATGATTATCAAACCCAACAACATCATGCACACTTGTGTGAGGAACTTCATCTTGATGAACTATACCATCAAAACTTGAAGATTCTACCTTCTCCGCTTTGTCAATATCTTCAATTGTTTGATTCTCCATGAAAATAATATCACGGCTTCTCACAAGTTTCTTTTCAATTGGATCATATAGCCTGTAACCAAATTCATCTAGGCCATATCCAATGAAGATGCATTGCCTTGTCTTGGCATCTAACTTTGACCTCTCATCTTTCGGCACATGTACAAAAGCTTTGCAACCAAATACTCTCAAATGGTCATAGGAAACATCATTTCCATACCAAACACTATTTGGTACATCACTTTGCAAAGCAACAACAGGAGATAGATTAATAACATGTGCAACGGTCAATAAAGCCTCACCCCAAAATGAGTTTGGCAACTTTGCTTCAGAAAGCAAACATCTAACTCTTTCCATCAAGGTCCTGTTCATCCTCTCAGCCAAACCATTAAGTTGAGGTGTCTTGGGAGGATTCTTCTGGTGTCTAATACCTCGATGCTTGCAGTATTCGTCAAATGGTCCACAATATTCACCACCATTATCAGTACGAATACATTTAACTTTCTTTCCAGTTTCTCTTTCAACTGAAGCCTGAAACTTCTTAAAGACACCTAACACTTGGTCTTTAGTCTTCAAGACATAGACCCAAAGTTTTCTCGAGCAATCATCAATGAAAGTGACAAAGTAAAGTGCACCACCCAATGTCTTTGTCTTCATTGGACCACATAAATCAGAGTGCACTAACTCAAGCAACTCTGTCTTTCTCGAAGGAGGATAGGACTTAAAGGAAACTCTATGTTATTTACCAGCCAAGCAGTGCTCACATTTTTCTAATTTAGCACTTCGGAAATTTGACAATAATTTCTTCTTGGCTAGAACATTAAGTCCTTTCTCGCTAATGTGGCTAAGCCTCTTATGCCATAATGTTGAAGAGCTATCGCTCTCAACCGCATACACCATATCAACACAAGCAGAGGTCGTAGTCCAGTATAGACCACGACGTTTGTTACCATGAGCCATAACCAAGGAACCCTAAATGAGCTTCCATTTTCCATCACCGTTGGTACTAACGTATCCTTCATCATCTAAAACACCAACAGAAATTAGGTGCAGACAAACATCAGGAGCATGTTTCACATTGTTCAAAACTAGTTTAGTTCGAACACTAGTTTCTAAAAAAATTGTACCAATACCAAACACCCTAGAAACAGTCTCATTACCCATACTCAAGGTTCCAAAATCACCAGGAGTGTAGGAAGAGAATAAATCCTTCCTTGATGTCACATGAGATGCGGCATCAGTGTCCACAACCCAGCTTGACTCATCACAAGCAATATTTATCATGTTTGCATCAAGAACGGTAACAAGATCTTCGGTGGTGACGGTGTCTAGGCAATTTTTATTGCAATCTTCTTTAGTTACCTCTTTGTTTTTGTTCTCCCTCTTCAACTTCCTGCAGAACTTCTTTGTATGCTCTTTCATGCTACAATGATGGCACTCAATATCCTTAAGTCTGCCTGTGGATTTGCTCCTATTTTGTTCTCTATGCTGAGAACCACGAGTTTTATTTCTCCCCTAGGGCCAGTTATCAAGACATCCAACGAAGAGGAACCTTGAGTTTTTCTTATCATCTCTTCGTTCAAGACACTACTATTGGCGGAATCCATAGAGATCACACCATCCGGAGCAGAATTTGACAATGACGTTCTAAATGTTTCCCAAGAATCTGGTAGGGAACCAAGTAGAAGCAAACCTTGAATTTCTTCATCAAATTTGATGACCATAGCAGATAATTGGTTCATAATCCCCTGAAAATTATTCAGATGATCTGTCATCGGAGAACCATCATGATACTTCAAACTCAACATCTGTTTTATTAAGAACATTTTGTTGTTGCTAGTCTTTCGAGCATACAAACTTTCAAGATGCTCCCATAGGGTTCGAGCATGTGTTTCCCTAGAAATGTGGTTCAACACATTATCGTCGACCCATTGCCTAATGAATCCACAAATCTGTCTATGCAACAGATTTCACTCTTCATCTGTTTTATTATCAGGCTTTACAGTGGTAAATACTGGTTTGTAAAAATTCTTAACATAAAGAAGATCTTCCATTTTTCCCTTCCAAACGGCATAATTAACACCATTCAAAGTAATCATTCTACTTGTGTTGGCTTCCATTGTTTTCCCCAAAAATATAGTTATCGCAAATCAAAGTAAATCTTTTTTATGTGGAAGTTCAGACTGTGCTGCAACCACAGAGCATACTCAGATAAAACCTTAGCTCTGATACCAGTTTGTTGGAAAAATGTGGACGAGCACAAAAATATATATGGTAAAACTAATGGCAATAAAATGGGAAAATAACGATACCAAGAATTTTCCGTGGAAACCCTTCTGAATAAGGGGAAAAACCACTGGCCAAGAGGAGCAATTGATATTATTATAGTAAAGAATTTTACACTGTGTAGTCACGAAAACAATACTCAAAGTGACTACTACACACTCAAAAGGAACAACACTCTTTTGGTTTCCGTCTTACTAAAATATCACTCACACTCTATTTTTCTTCACAGACTATTTTCTTGTATAGTCTATGGAATACCTCACTTTGCTCTCAAAATGGTTTTTCTCTCTAACTTGGTGTGTTCTACAAATGAGCAAGAATGCTCTATTTATAGAAGGATAAAACCATGCCTATGTCACTAATGATATATGTAAATATAGCAAAGTCAAGAATGGTTGCAAATCTTACCAATTTGCCAACTACCAAATCTTTTATTTTCAACTCCAATTACTATTCCTTTTTAACAATTGCTTGTACCAATTGAATAGCTAAAGTTGACTAAAAAAAGGGATGAATTCAACATGGATGACCATCAAGTTTGATAGGTCGTGCAGTATGTAAAATCATATTATCGAGATAACTAACATTGCAACAAGATTTCAGACCTTGGGGATAAAAGTGAATGACACCTTCTTGATTTAGTTTACTCTGAACTCATTGTCTCTTCAGTATGGATCATTTCAAATTAACTATAACATTGTTAAGGATAAGTGGGATGTTGATAAATTATCCAGTAAGCTTTCCCAAAAAAGAATCGAGACTTAAGAAACAAGGAGGTCATTCCATTAACCTCATGGGTCAAGGAGATGGTAAATACTTAAAGTGAAGGCCAACAAATTTAAGAAAAAGAGAGCACCTACTAAAATACCAGAGGTTGCTCATAAGGAACTCGAGGCTGATATATGTCGTTTCAATAGAAAGGAAGGACAATATCAGAAAGATTTCCAGAAATGTAAAGCTTGGTCTGAAGAAAAAGGTACATTTAATGCTTTGTATGTTTTAAATGAAATTTACTAGAAATTCCTATTTCCTAATTATACTTGGTGGCTTGTTTTTTTTTCAACTACTCATGTATCCACTATGTTGCAGGGATTCATTATGATCCAAACTACAAACCAAATAAGTTTTTTTTGTTCATGAAAAATCATACGAAGGCTTAAATTGAAGGCATATGAACTTATAGGTTGATCTTGGAGAATGGACATCACCTTGGTCTATTACATACTCTTTATATTCCTTCAATTTCTAAGAATTTGATTTTTATGTCAGGATTTATTGTTGATGAATTTTATTTTACGTTTGCACATAGATGTTTCAATTTATATAAGTATTATTTTTTATGATTCTAGTGTTCTTATTTACGACTTATATAAATTAAAACTCGATAATAGTTTTTCTGTCCCTTATACTATTAATCAAAATATTGAAACTAAACGTAGTTCACTAAATGAAAGCTCTGGTTATTTGTGACATAGACATTTGAGTCATGTATCCAAAGAAATATTAAAAACAAATAGTAAACACTAAGATTCTTGTGAATCTGAATTTTGTTGATCTTGATATATGTTTGGATTGCTTTAAAGAAAAGTAAATCAAATATATCAAGAAAGATGTCACAAGAAGCACTCATCTTCTTGAAATTATACACACAAATATTTGCAGAACCGTTGATATTTCATATTTTGATGGAGATATTTTTTTATCACCTTTATCGATGATTTTTCACGTTACGAATTTATCTATTTGTTGAAAGCAAAATCTCAAGTAGCAGACTCTCTCGAAGTGAACGTTAATGAGTGTGAAAGACAATTAGATAGAATAGTAAAAATAATTAGGTTAGATAAAGGTGGTGAATATTATGAAAGTATAACAAATCAAAACAATGTCCAGGTCCATTTACAAAATTCATAACAGAACATGACATATGTGCACAATGTACTATGTCAGAAGCACCCCAACAAAATGATGTTGCTGAAAGGCGTTGTGAAACACTTATGAATTTTGTTAGAAGTATTACGAATAATTCCTCATTGCCCAAGTCATTGTGGATGTATTCTCTTAAAACTACTGTATATTCATTAAACAAGATTTCTAGTCAGGAAATTTCAAAGACCCCTTTTGAACTGTGGACAAGAAGAAGACCTAGTTTCAGACACGTGGATGTTTGGGGTTGTCCAGTGGAAACTGGAGTTTCTAATCCACATGAAAATAAATTAGATTCTCAACAGTAAGTGGTTACATTATTAGTTATCCGGAGAAATCTAAAGGGTATAAGTTTTATTGTTAAAATCATAGTTTAAAAACTGTTGAAATCGATAATGAAATATTAACTAAGAATGGTGAAGTTAGTGAGATGTTAAAAAGTGTGAAAATTAATGAGGTAAGAATAAATATTTCATTGCCAATAAATGTAGCTACTTCCGCACCAACAACAAATAGTGTTCCTCTTGTTTAAGAACACTTTAATACTAAACAACATTCGGGTGAAAACTTCAAAAAATAACTAACTCACAAGTATTTGACATAAATGAACCATAAATAGTGTCATTAAGAAAATTTCAAAGCGAAAGAAGATCGACAATTTCATATGATTATGCAATTTATTTAGCAAGAGTCATATTTTGACTTCGAACTTAATAAAGATTCATTTCCGTTTTCATAGGTCATAGAAAGTACTAAGTATGATAAATAGATTGATGTCATCAATAAAGAGTTAAAGTTCATGAAATACAACAAACCGTGGGATCACGTTCAATTACCAAAAAGTTATAAAAGAATTGGGTGTAGAAGGGTTTTCAAGATCAAACACAATTCAAATGGTAATATTGAATGATATAAAGTCAGGCTTGTTGCCAAGGGATACACTCAAAAATGAATCATTGATTGTAAAGAGAAATTTTCACCAATCTCAAAGAAAGACTCATTAAGAATTGTTTTGACTTTAATAGCTCATTACGATTTAAAACTATACCAAATGGATGTAAAAAGTGTCTTTATTAAAGGAGACCTCGAGGAAAATTTTTATGGACAAACCAGAGGGTTTAAAAATTAAAGAAAAAGATTAAATGGTGTGTAAGCTGAAGAAGTCAATATATAAACTCAAACAAACCTCAAGACAATGATATATAAAGCTTAATGATACCATAGCATCTTTTGAATTTAAGGAGATTATCGTTGGTCGGTGTATATGCCAAAAGTTCAGTGGGAGTAACTTTATAATTTGAATCTTGTATGATTATTACATTTTACTTATTGCTAATAATTTAGGCATATTGCATAGGATGAAAGACTTTCTCTTTGTGAACTTTGAAATGACATATATGGTTGAGGCATCTTATGTGATAGGGATATAAATATTTTGTGATAGATCACAAGGATTAATGGGACTTTCTTAAAAAAAACTACATTGAAAGAGTTCTGGAGAGATTTAACATGAACAATTGTTCAGCAGGATTACTTCTTATCGAGAGTGATTCGCCAAATAAATGGTAGAGTAGCAAGCGAGATGGGAGAGAGGCGAGGGAGATTTCGAATCCACTTGGATGCAATGTATTTAGCTAGAACAAATTATACATATATTTGAGCTCATGTATCTATATGTAATTGGAGACACAAAAAATGATAAAATACACAATATTGTGAACAATAGTATATCTAAGTAATCAGATCCTAAACTAGTAGAATTTATGTAAATTTTCATGCCTACAAGTACTAATTAATTAGAAGAAGTCAACAATGTTAGCATAATAGTAAATATCAGACTAATACATTTTTGACCAAATTATTATGGGATATGTTTTCATTTGATATTATCTAATTATTTTGATAATCTTCCTTAATATTAAATGCTTCTAGTGAGAATGACCTTGAGAATTTTGGATATCTGGAGATTGGTCAAAAGATATCATTTTTACTCTTGGTGGATTGTGACTTGTTCTTGAGTTTAGTTGTGACTATCAATCATTTGCATATGTGGTATCATCTTATATTTTTTGGTTTGCCTATTCACTGTGACATGTGGTATCATCTTGTTGGTTTTGAATGTCTAGTCACTTTGAAATGTGGCATGAATTTGGACTTTAAGGTGTAATAGATCTTGGACTTGATTTATTATAAATAGACTAACTAATTTATAAAGTTCAATATTAAAGTTGTAAATTCGGGTCACCATGAGAGCAAAACAGGTAGGAGCTCCTAATAGGAGGAGTAAAAAAAAAAAGGCAAATTTGTTGATCCACCCAAATAAACATGAACTAAACTCAAAATTTTGTATGAATTTAACTCAACAAATTTTAGGAAATAGTACATAATTGTACATACTTCACAATTATATATACTATTATTACTTATACTTTCAAAATATTTTGTATCTTACCATTATAATTTTCTACGTATCTTACACTTAGATACCTATATTTTTGCTCCAACTACACAAAAATAAGGAGAGAGTCGAGCAAGATTCATATGTATCATGGACATATGTGAATCACACTAGATACATGTATATGTATATATCGAGAGTGATTCACCTAGATACATGGAAGAGTTACGAGCGAGATGGAAGAGAGGCAAGCGAGATTTGTTATATATCTCATATGCATGTAAGTCCACTTAGATGCAATGTAGTTAGCAAGAACAAATTACACCTAAATTTGACCTCGTATATCTAAACGTATTTGGAGGCATCAAAATATGATAAAATATATAATATTACAAACTATATAAATTACAAACAACAGTGTATCTAAGTATTTAGCACCAAAACTAATGAATTTAACCAATAATTTATATGTCTACAAGTACTAATTTGAAGAAGTCAACAATGTTAGTATATTAGTAAAAATATTATATTAATACATTTTTGACCAAATTATTATAGGATATGTTTTCATTTGATTAAGTTACTCAAAAGTCATGGTCAAATCTTGACAATCAGATTTTTCATTATGGCAACATTAATGAAAAGCTTAACCTCTTGCAACAAAAGTAGCTATATATACCTACAATGACCTTCTTGAAAATTATCAAAAGAAGAAACTAACATAACAATGGATTGTCTAAGAAGTAGTTCAGTTGTTGTCACCCTCCTCTTGTTTTTGTCTTACCATATAAAAGCAGACATACACACTGCTCCAATCATGTCCTTACTTAAATCAGGAAGTGCCAATGCAACAGCCACTCTTGAGTATCTTAATCAAGGGAACCCAAAAAATGCTTCTGCAGAGAGTAGAGCTTCTTGTTTAGAAGGGTATAGGGTGGCTTCAATCAATTTGAACCATTCTATAGGCCAGTTTAAGGAAAAGAATATCCCAGAAGTTGCAAGAGAAATTGTTGTTGCTAATGGATTCATCTCCACTTGTGAAGAATATCAGATTGAAGATGCTACAATTTTATCAAGTTATCATCATATTAAAGATATTTGTCAAAAGGTTCTTAAACAAATTCGTAACAAACTTTTATAATTATTTCATCTTTATTAATTACTTTGATTGTATCTCTTTTTATATTGATGATACTCATCAAATCTATAATCTTATATTTTTTTGAAGAATCAAAATTTATACTATTATTTTAAGCATAAGTTGATTTTGACCATATATGTCAATTTACTTTTACCCCATGACAACTTGATTATCCGAATTACAAATCTATCTTTTAGAATGAGACAGCGAGTCCAGACTAGCCTCCTAGACTGAATGTGGGGCCAATTCACTTTAATAGGTGAGGAGGACGAGAATTCTCAAACGAAGTGACGGCGGTGTGTGGATCGAAGATGGATTGCTTCCGAATCATATTAAAGTTGTTCTCTCTTTAATAATGAATATTTATATAGACATCTATATTATAATGGAATGAGTGGAACCTTAACGATTGAAAAATATATTAAAGGACAAAAGATGTCATATCTATAAAACTACGTATGAAATATTGTCTTAAAATAAATTAAGTTTGAAGCAGGTCTAGCATTTGAACTTATTTGTCTATATATTATAAAAATTAATTTAATTAATAGAAATATCATCGATCGAGTTATTGTTTTGATTCAATCTTTATCGTCGATGATAGGTATACTTGATATATAAATATTAGTACTCGCAATCTTTGAAATATCTACCTCAACTTTGATTTAATTTTAAGACAACTCTTCTCATATTGTCTTATATAATAAGAGGCAACCGAGAGGAGCCTCGGGTCGTGCTGCTTGCCGACTTTATTTTAATAATTTCTCTGTCCACTATTAATTGTCATATTTTCCATTTTTAGAGTTGAATTATAAAAATTTTGACCAACATTGAATAATATATTTTTAATCATATTATTATACAAAAAATGCAGTGTATCTAAATTTTTTGTTTAAATTATCGAATTAATATAATATAACTTAACTTTAAAAATTAGTGAAATTTACATTCGAAAAGCGCAACATGAAAAATAAAAGTAAACGGAGGAGATATAATTTAAGGATCATTTGTTCATGGCTTTAATGCATGTGGAGCTCATCATTACTTTGACATACAATTTCTCTTTTTCCTTACCTTCTTGTCTAACCGAAAATTAAATTCCAATAAAACTATAACTCAAGTATCAACCAATACAACATATTAGCAGCCCACATAATTTACATAAGTAATTTCAAATAAATTTATTCTTTTTGTAAATTTAAATTTTAAAAATGATTTCCCCATTAATTAGCGTCACACCCTTCTGGTAGGTTAGTTCTTTATCCCTTATTTCGAGTTTTTATTTTATCCCTTCATTGGGTTTAATTCATTCACATAAAACTTATTCAAGTTTTCATTTGCCATTTTTGATGAATTTCGAGAAAATTAAAAATTCAAATTATAGATCTAAATAAGAAATTAGAGCAGATTACAAACTCCAAATTCAAGATTTGAAGTAGAAACGAATATAAACAAATAAATCCTACTTATTTTTTTTAGAGAAAATCGTAATTTTGTTTTTATAAAAGGAACCAGGGTTAATAGTGAGGAAGAAGAAACAATGGTTTATTGGATGGTGGGGAAGATGATCATTGAGGAAAGAGAAAATTTTCGTCAAAATTTAAGGTGTTTTCTCCTTCTCACACGCCTAGAAGTGATATTCTCACCTCCTATGACAGGTCAGCATTTAAATGTGTAGAAAATAGAGAAATTGGAAGTTCAGGAGAGTAATAGGACACCTGTGAAGTTAGAGTATGTAGTTGGGATTTCGGGTATAGATTAGGGGGGGGGGGGTAGACCATTTCTTCTAAATTATGATCATGCTTACCTCTTAATAATATATATCAAGTCTAGTATTAGTTGGAATCAATCAAAATTAAGATTAAAATTTATATGTATAAATATTTTTATAATTTTGTGATTTTAAATATGCTTTAAAAAATTAAAATTCAGAAGTTATTATCTATTTGAAATTATATAAAAAAATAAGTTCATATAGGTATGTGGAGTTTTAAAGATTTGAACATTTTAATATAGAAATATAATGTTTTGAAAATTTTAATTCTTCGTTTGAATTTTTAATTTGTTACATATTTGAAAATTACATTAAAAAGAATCTTGAAATCACAATGTAATAATTTAAGATAATTTTTAAAAAACATAGTTAAAACTCATAATGAAATTCGGTTGACTCAATTATTTTTATCGAAAAAAAAGGTTACATTTAAAATAACGTAAAAAGTACTATGAATCACATTAAAATGACAACTAAAAATATGTGAGAGTCATATAAGAAATTGTTGATTCTTCTAAAATCACTTGTGTCACATAAAATGAAACAGATGGAGTAACATATATTATTCAAAAATGACATAAAAGGTACTATAAATTAACAATTTAAAATACTTTTTTAAAAAAATATACAAATTTTAGTTGATTTTTTTCAAATTTCAGTTGTGTCACAAAAATTGGGAGAAAATAGAACTAACATATTTTCGCATATCTAGTAGTTTTAAAGATATGACATTTCTTGGATTCTTTTTTGTTTTTCGACTGAAAATCTTATTTACTAAACACATGGAGAAACATATATTAATGGAGAATGACATAAAAGTACTATAAATAACAATTTAATTTTTTTTTAGAAACATACACATAAAAAAATGTAGTTTACTTTTCCAAATCATTTGTGTCACATAAATCGGGAGAATAAAAGAACTAACATACGTTGAGCGCAGATTCCTAATATCTTGTAGTTTTAAATATATGACATTAGCAAGAGAGAGAGAGAGAAGAGAGAGAGAGAGAGAGAGAGAGAGAGGAGAGAGAGAGAGAGAAAAGAATAAAGATACGGTGATATGACACCTCTCATTTCTATTTTTCTTTTTTCTCCTTTTTTGGAATATTTTTCTTCATTATTTTCATTAAATAATTAGTTTATTATTTAAAAATTCAATCATATCTATTATTGTAATTATATGTGATGAGTTACAAAACACCTCCATAGTTTTATATTCCCTACTTAAATAACATGTATTTTCAACTATCTTCTAATTATTCTTATGGATTACTGAATATATAAATATCAATCATCTATGAAGATGTTGATCTTAAGTTTATTTTTTATTCTTTCTTTTTATTGGTATTTTTTTTTTCTCCTTTATAATTTTCTTTTCTTGTCACGACCGCGATGACCCGATCATCGTGATTGGCACTGTCATGCCCCAAGTCAACACCTTGAGCGTGGCCGGCACTCGAAGATCATTGCAGGCCCCGAGTGGACGCTTGGTCTAGCTTACTTAACTCAGTGGTAGACAATAATTAATAAACTTAACTGAACCGAAAGGATGTAATAACTGAGAATGTTTTTAAAACTAAAACATTTAAAATAACCCAAGTCTTTACAATAA
The DNA here is from genome assembly GCA_027704805.1 of Solanum corneliomulleri. Classification (NCBI taxonomy): domain Eukaryota; kingdom Viridiplantae; phylum Streptophyta; class Magnoliopsida; order Solanales; family Solanaceae; genus Solanum; species Solanum corneliomulleri. The sequence goes on along the minus strand of JAKWIY010003061.1, from coordinate 50,269,212 downwards.
GAAATAATACTAAAGAAACTCAAAGAAGTAATATTTGTCTGTTTATTTATGAAGCCTCTAAAACTGAGATGAATGTTGTAACATCTCATAATTTTAAATGACTAAGAATAAGCTAAAAAACTAAAAATATTCATTTTTAGAAAGAAGAGGAAAAATCTAGAAATTTAGTGAGTTTTGGTCATTTTCGAACGATCATAAATTCTAGGTCAGGATTGGTTAGTGTTAGTTCTTGATATGTTTGAAAAGCCCTTGAAGATATCTTTTCATCGCAACCAAGTTTGCGCATTTTTGATATCGTATGAGTGAGATATGTCTATCGAAGTTGGGATGTTGAAATGAAGAAAGTTCAAATCTGGATTTAAAGAATGACAAACTAGTCTTTTCACCAATTAATTTTCTATTTCATTTTAGGGGTGTCTTAATTCAGTTTTGAAAAATCAAAATCACACTTAGGGCTTGGAGAAGAGTTAAAACAAGAAGGAAAGGAAGAAAAGTCAATAATTCGCCAAGAACATCATGATTAGTGAGTGGATTTCGTCGAGGGTGATCCCTATTAAGGTATCTAAGATCTTTTAGCGTTAGGTCGGTTCACCTACACACCAAGTTTGTCTTAAATCCATGATTTTTCAATTGGTTGAATCAAAATAGTGAAGTTGTTGAAGAGCATTGTAGAATTCTTGTTGTGAGTTGTTGAATGCCTATGTCGTATTGATTTGTAATTTTTGGTTTTTTTATAGTTAGATCCATTGGGTATTGAATGTTCTAATGATCCTGAGGTTTGGAAAAAGAACTATGAAGGTTTAGGGGGTTTAGCATTGAAAAACGAGTTGCGGAATTCATTAGGTGTTACCTGGGCAGCAATAAGTGTGGCGCGCCCCATCTGCGCCAGAGGGCTTGGGGTGGCGTGCCTACCTTGCGCCATTTTGGTGCCTCAGTCAACTAGGGTTGGCGCGGCGCGCCCCAAACGCACCCAAATTGGTATGTTTTTCCCAGTCTTCGTAATTCAGTTTGATTAAGCCTTTTTAAAATGTTATAACATTCCTAATGATTCTAACTATTCTAAAAATATTCTAATCATATAGACATCATCGAGAAACAAGAATTTACAACCATAAATCCATCACTTTAAATTCATGGAAAGTTGGAGCCAAGACTAGAGAATTCCTAGAGTCCTTTCAACAAGTCTTTTACAAATATTTTAACCTTGTTTTAAGACTTACATATCAGTTTGAATAAGGAACAAAGATAAGAAGAAGAAGAAGTTCATTTCAAGTTTCATAGTCTTTCAAAATCATCTTAAGTGTCGTTGTTAAGACTTAAGCTCGAATTCAGTTCAGAGCAAAGTGAATTATTCCTTCAAAATAGTATATGGGAACTAAGTATTCCCAAAAAAGCTTTAAAATTTTTCACATTTAAAAAGAATGGGAAACTGAGAGTGCCAAAGAGCCTTCGGGCTAGTTTTCCATTAAAGAGAAAATAGCTTTCTAAATGAAGCAAGTAGGAAAACTGAGATTTCCAAGATAGCTTTTGAGCTAAATTTTTTAGCACTAATCTCAAATCATAGAATCAATATGTTTATAAAACATAAGAGCCAGTATATTTTGGATGTATTATTGATTACCGATATGGGGGAGAGTTCAGACAATGCACATCCCCCATAAACCATGTAGCCACCATGGGTAGAAAAAGATCATACTTTTCAGATAAACCATTTTCATAGTAGTTGATCCATTAGGCAGTTCATGTCTTATACCTTTGGCTGGGTACAGGCTGCGCTGACAGTGTGAGGTAGATCATTGTATCATCACTATAGCTTTTAAAGTGATGGTTGTCGGTTAGAGAAACTCCCACAAAAGTTAAATGTAATTGTATATATACATCAGTTTATTTGTATTTTTACATACATCTCAAAGTTATTTGTATCCTTGTATACATTCATAATTTACAACATATTTTCAAGAAACTTTTCTTTATATTGCACTTGCCTTTAAATTGCTTTATATTGAAATGAGTCAGTATTATTAAGTTATGTTATTCATAAGTTTGGAAGAGCCAAGGTAAGTGATCCTTTTACTCTTTTTAAACTTAAGTTGTTTTAGCATTCCAACTCACACACTCGTACATTCATTGTACTGATGTCAGTTGGCCTGCATCGTATTATTATGCAGATTCAGGTAATAAGGATCGGCATCCGGTGCACCCTTGATCCAGTTGAGCACTCCAAAATCAGTTGGTGAACCTCCTTGCATTCCGTAAGACTCCTTTTATTGTTTTATTTTTCAGTATTTTCTTTATTACGATGTTGTGGGGTCTGTCCCAACATCAATCTCCATTTTAGAAGGCTTCATAGATAGACTATCAAATGTTAGTCCTTTAGTATTTCCATTTCTTTCTATTTGCTAAGACTTGGGTTGTCATTTTGGCCAAGTTTAATGTTTGAATCTTTAAAACCCTCCAGCTATATTATTATTCAGTTTAGTTCAGTTCATTGAAAATATATTATTGATTGTTGTTTTCGGCTTAGTTAATTAAGCCAGGCCAAGGGTCAGCTCGAGGACAACAATGGTCTTTGAGGCGTGACAAACTTGGTATTAGAGCACAGAGTTTAGGAATCCTAGGGAGTCTATAGAGTAGTGTCTTTAGAGTCCTAGCTATCGGTGTGAAGCGCGCTAGATCAATAATTAAGAGGCTGCAACATTTAAGAAACTTTTCACTATTTTCATATTCTTTTGTGCATTAGAGTTTATCTCTAAAAGTTTTTCTCTAATTCGTGCTTGCGCGTATTTTCAGATAACCATGCCTCCATGAAGAGCAGCAAGAGGTCGTCCATCTAAGGAGGAATGTAGAAAAACCAGAGTTGCCCAATGCATCTTAAGTGCAACCTTCTGTGAGGCTATCAAGATGTGAAGCCAAATGGTAACTAATCAAGCTGGAGAACAAAGGGGAGTTAGGCATGAAGATTCTTACACTTCAAGGATTCGTGAATTCTTGAGAATGAATCCTCCCTGATTCACTGGTCCGATCACTACTGAGGATCTGGAGAATTTTGTTGACGAACTAAAGAAGGTTTTTGATATGATGCATGTTGTTGATGCTGAACGAATTGAGCTTGCTGCATATCAATTGAAACGTGTGGTAAGACTTGGTTCGATCAGTGGAAGGAGGGTAGAGATGAGGATGCACCACATCTCAGTTGGGCCTGTTTTGAAGAAGATTTCTTGGGGCATTTCTTTCCTCGAGAATTGAAAGAGGCTAAGGTACGAGAGCTTCTTACAGTGAAACAAGATTCTTTGAGTGTGCATGAGTATGGGTTGAAGTTCACCCAACTGTCCTACTATGCTCCTCAAATGGTTAAGGACATTAGGAGCAGAATGAACTTGTTTGTCGCTGGCTTGGGTCGTTCATCAAGAAAAGAAGACATGGTTATGGTTCTGATAAGTGACATGGACATATTTAAGTTGTTGGTTTACGTGCAGCAGGTTGAAGGGGAAAGGTTGAGGAACGAAGAAGAGTATAGAAGCAAGAGAGCTAAGACAAAGAATGAGCCCGGGCAACAGAAGAGTAATGTCAATCTGTCATCTTTCCAACAGAAATAGAAGGGTCTTGCCCCATAATCTGCTAGTGCACTTGCACCTAAGAACAAGGGTGAGTACTATTGTCAGAATTCTAGATCTAAACCTGCATATTCATAGGGTAGTGTGGTGCAAGGGGGTAGTAAGCCTCCTGCCTGCACCAAGTGTTGTAAAAACCACTGGGTTTATCGTGAGGGCTCCACTGGTTGTTTCAAGTGCGGTTATACCGGGAATTTCATGAAAGAGTGTCCAAAGAAAAAGCAAGGAAGTGGTAATGGGGGCAATAGAGCCTAGTCTTCATCAATTGCTCCACCAAACAAGGTTGTACCTAGGGAAGCTACTTCTGGTATTGGCGGGGGAACAACCCACTTGTATTCTCTCAACAATTTCCAAGAGTATGAGAATTCACCAGATGTTTCCACTGGTATGATTAAAGTCTTTGACTTTACTGTTTATGCATTGCTAGACCCAGAAGCGATTTTATCTTTTGTAACTCCATAATTTGCGATGAAATTTGATATTATTCCTGAGCAATTTAGTGAATCATTTAATGTTCCACACCTTTGGCGAATCCATTCTAGCAGAAAGAGTCTATCGTGATTTTCCCATTTCCGTCAAACACAACAGTACATGGCTGATTTAGTTGAGTTTGACATGGAAGACTTTGATGTCATTCTTGGTATGGATGGGCTTCATGTTTGTTATCCCTCAGTTGATTGTAGAACTCGAGTAGTCAAGTTTCAGTTTCAAAATGAGTCAGTCTTAGAGTGAAAATGTAGTTCAGCAGTGCCTTAGGGTTGTTCATTTCGTACCTTAAAGTGAGAAAGTTAGTTTCTAAGGGAGCATGTCTATCACTTAGTCTGAGTCAATGACTCTAGTGTTGCGATACCTCCTATTCAATTAGTTCCAATATTAATACAGTTCCCAAAAGTCTTTCCAGATGATCTTCCCGGGTCCCACTTGAGAGAGAGACTTCGGTATAGATCTTCTTGCAGATACTCTTTCTATTTCTATTCCTCCATATATAATGGCACCAACAGTGTTGAAAGAGTGAAAGAACAGTTGAAAGATTTTTCCGATAAGGGTTTCATTCGACCAAGTGTCTAACCTTGGGGCGCTCCGGTCTTATTTGTGAGAAAGAAGGATGGTTCCCTAGGATGTATATAGATTACCATCAATTGAACAAGGTTGGCATCAAGAATAAGTATCCTCTTCCAAGTATAGATGATCTTTTCGATCAACTTCAGGGTGCTTCTTGTTTTTCCAAGATTGACCTCAGACCAAGCTACCACCAGTTGAAATTTACGGAATGTGACATTGCGAAGACAACTTCTAGAACCATATATGGACATTATGAGTTTTTTGTCATGTCGTGTTGGTTGACCAATGCTCCCTTCAGCATTTATGAATCTTATGAATAGAGTCTTCAAACCTTATTTAGATATGTTTGTTATCATCTTCATTCACGACATACTAATATATTCATGGAATGAAGAAAATCATGATAGTCACCTCAGAATAGTCCTTCAGACCTTGAAATATAAGTAGTTATATGCTAAGTTCTCAAAATGTGAGTTTTGGCTTAAGTCTGTGACATTCTTAGGCAATATAGTTTCTGGTAATGGGATTAGAGTTGATACCCTAAAGAAAAAAGCAGTTCAGAGTTGGCCTAGACCCAGGTCTCCAACTAATATAAGGAGTTTCTTGTGTTTGGTTGACTACTATAGGAAGTTTGTTTAGTGGTCTTTATCATCTCATCTCCGTTGACCAAGTTGACTCAGAAAGCAATTAAGTTTCAATGGTCTGAAGCTTGTGAGAAAAGCTTTCAAGATTTGAAGAAGAGGTTGACTAATACCAAGTCTTGACCTTACCAGAGGTATTCAAGGTTTTGTGGTGTACTGTGATACATCTAGAGTTGGTTTGGGTTGTGTGTTATTGTAGAGTGTCAAAGTTATAGCTTATGCCTCCATACAATTAAGGTTCATGAGAAGAATTATCCAACCCATGACTTAGAGTTGGATGTTGTAGTATTCGCCTTGAAGATATTGCATCACTATTTGAATGTTGTTCATGTGGATGTATTCAATGATCACAAGAGCATACAATATGTGTTCACTCAGAAAGAGCTTAAGTTGCCATCATTGAGTTTGGAATCGTGAACATCTCAGACACAGGAGATGGTTAGAATTGCTCAAAGATTATGACACGAACATTCTTTACCACCCAGGTAAGGACAATATTGTGTTGATGCCTTAAGCGGGTTGTCTATCGGTAATACCGCGCATCTTGAGGAAGATAAGGACGAATTAGTAAAAGAAGTGCATAGACTTGCACACTTAGGAGTCTCACTCATGGATTCCACAGATGGAGGAATATTTGTGATAAATGGGGTTGAGTCATCACTAGTGTAAAAAGTGAAAGAGAAGCAAGATCAAGATCCCATTGTACTTGAATTGAAGGCAAATGTTCAAATCAAAGAGTATTGGCTTTTGAACAAGAAGGAGATGGTGTATTAACATATCAAGGTAGATTGTGTTTACCTATGGTGGATGGACTTCAAGAGAGGATCATGGAGGAAGCTCATAGCTCTAGATATTCCATTCATCCATGTTCCACAAAGATGTGCCACAATTTGAGAGAAATATATTGGTGGAATGGTATAAAGAAGGGCATTGCCAAATTTGTTTCCAAGTGCCTGAATTGCCACCAAGTTATAGTAGAGCACCAAAGACCTGGAGGTTTGGCTCAGAATATAGAACTTCTGGAATGGCTTCGGGAGATGATTAATATGGACTTCGTAACTGGGTTGCCAAGGTCTCGCGGGCAGCATGATTCAATTTGGGTTATTATCGATAGAATGACAAAATCAACCAACTTTTTGTCGGTAAAGATCACTCATTTAGCAGAGGATTATGCAAAGTTGTACATTGAGGAGGTGGTGAGACTTCATGGAGTCCCGATTTTGATCGTTTCAAATAATGGTGCACAATTTACTGCATAGTTTATAAAAAATTTTCATAAAGGGTGGGTTCAAAAGTGAACTTAAGCACTGCTTTGAATCCTCATATTGATGGGCAAGCAGAGCGTACTATCCATACCTTAGAAGATATGTTCAAGGCTTGCATGATTGATTCAAAGGGAATTGGGATGATCACATACCTCTCAGTGAGTTCACTTATAATAAAATTTATCATTCGAGCATCCAAATGGCTCCATACGAAGATCTTTATTGGACAAGATACAGATCTCCTATTGGGTGGTTCAAAGTTTGTGAAGCATGGTTCATAGGACATGATTTAGTTCACCAAGCTTTGAAGAAGGTGAAGGTTATTCAAAAGGGATTGAAAACCGCACGAAGTCGTCAAATATCATATACAAATGTTGGGAGAAGGCCGTTGGATTTGGAAATGGATGATTGGGTATACTTGAAGGTTTCACACAAAAGGTTTTATGAGGTTTGGTAAGAAAAGGAAACTTAGTCCCCTGTATATTGGACTTTATCGCGTAGCCAAAAGGATTGTGAATGTAGCTTATGAATTAGAGCTACCACAAGAGTTGGCAGCAGTTCATCTAGTGTTTCACATATCTATGTTGAAGAAGTGCATGGGCGATCCTTCATGAATCGTACCAATTAAAAATGTGGGGATTAAGAATAGCTTATCCTATGAGGAGATTCTAGTTCATATTTAGATCGTCAAGTTTGCAAGTTGAGAACAAAGAAAGTTGCATCAGTCAAGGTCTTTTGGAGGAATCAATTTGTTGAAGAGGCTACTTGGGAAGCTGAAGTGGGTATGAAAAGCAGATATCCACATCTCTTTGAACCTGGAGAGAATGCAGATCAAGGTACTAGTTCTCTTCTTAGTACTTTATAAACTATGAGTAAGCATGTGGTTACTTTATGTTGTTTTTTGAGTGTTGAACTTGATGTTATTACTCTTAGCTTACTGAAAGAAATCTCATTCGGGGACGAATGTTGCCAAGGGGAGATATTGTAACATCTCACAATTTGAAATGACTAAGAATAAGCTAGAAACTAAAAATATTCATTTTTGGAAAGAAAAGGAAGATCTGGAAAATTTCCTAAGTTAATAAAGTGAATTTTGGTCATTTTCTAACGGCCATAACTTCTAACTCACGATAATTAAGAATTAATTATTGATATGGTTGGAAATAATTGAAGAGATATTTCCAACCCCTCCAAGTTAAAGCATTTTTGATATCATATGAGTGAGATATGCCGATCAGACGTTGGGTTGTTGAAGTGAGAAAGTTTAAATATGGATTTAAGGAACGACAAACTAGTCTTTTCACCAATTAATTTCCTATTTCATTTTAGGGATTTGTTGGAGTATAAACAAGTCTTAATTCAGTTTTGAAAAATCAAAATCACGCTTAGAGCTTGGAGAAGAGAGAAAAGAAAAAGTAAAGGAGAAAAGTCAAGAGTTAGCCAAGAACGTCCAGATTAGGGAGTGGATTTCGTTAGGACCCTATCAAAGTATGTGATATCTTTTAGTGTTGGGTCAGTTCACCCACACACCAAGTTTGTTTCAGTTCCATGACTTTTGAATTGAGTGAATGATTTGAATTGGTTGAATGAGAATAATGAAATTCTTGAAGAACATTGTTGAATTCTTATTGATTGAATTCTGGAATGCATAATGTTGAATTGATTTGTAATTCCAGGTTGGGTTTTTTTTTTTTTGAGTTATATTGATTGGATATAGAAGGTACTAATGATCCTAAGGTTATGCCTCCATACAATTGAAGGTTCATGAGAAGAATTATCCAACCCATGACTTAGAGTTGGATGTTGTAGTATTCGCCTTGAAGATATGGCATCACTATTTGAATGGTGTTCATGTGGATGTATTCAATGATCACAAGAGCATACAATATGTGTTCACTCAGAGAGAGCTTAAGTTGCCATCATTGAGTTTGGAATTCTGAACATCTCAAACAAAGGAGATGGTTAGAATTGCTCAAATATTATGACATGAACATTCTTTACCACCCAGGTAAGGACAATATTGTTGTTGATGCCTTAAGCGGGTTGCCTATGGGTAGTACCACCCATCTTGAGGAAGATAAGAAGGAACTAGCAAAGAAGTGCATAGACTTGCACGCTTAGGAGTCTCACTCGTGGATTCCACATAAAGAGGAATAGTGGTGATAAATGGGGTTGAGTCATCATTAGTGTCAAAAGTGAAAGAGAAGCAAGATCAAGATTCTATTTTGCTTGAATTGAAGGAAAATGTTCAAATCAAAGAGTATTAGATTTTGAACAAGAAGGAGAAGATCTGTTAACATATAAAGGTAGATTGTGTGTACCGATGGTGGTTGGACTTCAAGAGAGAATCATGGAGGAAGCTCATAGTTCAAGATATTCCATTCATTCAGATTCCACAAAGATGTGCCACGATTTGAGAAAAATATATTGGTGGAATGGTATAAAGAAGGGCATTGCAAAATTTGTTTCCAAGTGCCCAAATTGCCACCAAGTTATAGTAGAGCACCAAAGACCTGGAGGTTTGGCTCCGAATATAGAACTTCTAGAATGGAAGTGGGAGATGATTAATATGGACTTCGTAACAGGGTTGTCAAGGTCTGGCGGGCAACATGATTCAATTTGGGTTATTATCGATAGAATGACAAAGTCAACCCACTTTTTGTCGATAAAGACCACTCATTCAGCAGATGATAATGCAAAGTTATACATTGATGAGGTGGTGAGACTTCATGGAGTCCCGGTTTCAATCATTTCAGATAGAGGTGCACAATTTACTGCAAAATTCATGAAATTTTTCATAAGGGGTTGGGTTCAAAGGTGAAGTTAAACACTGCTTTTCATCCTCAGACGGATGGACAAGTGGAGCATACTATCCAGACCTTAGAAGATGTGTTGAAGGCTTGCATAATTGATTCAAGGAAAATTGGGATGATCACCTACCTCTTATTGAGTTCACTTACAACAACATTTATCATTCGAGCATCTAAATGGATCCATACGAAGCTATTTATGAGAGAAGATACAGATCTCCTATTGGTTGGCTCGAAGTTTGTGAAGCAGTGTTTATAGGACCTGATCTAGTTCACCAATCTATGAAGAAGGTGAAGGTGATTAAAGAGAGATTGAAAACGGCATGAAGTCGTCAAAAATCCTATACAGATGTTGGGAGAATATTGTTGGAGTTCGAAATGGCTGATTGGGTATATTTGAATGTTTCACCCATGAAGGGTGTTATGAGGTTTGGTAAGAAGAGGAAACTTAGTCCTCGGTATATTGGACCTTATCGCATAGCCAAAAGGAATGGGAATGTAGCTTATAAGTTAGAGCTACCACAAGAGTTGGCAACAGTTCATCCAGTATTTCACATATCTATGTTGATGAAGTGCATGGGCTATCCTTCATAAATCATACCAATTAAAAATGTGGGGATTAAGAATATCTTATCCTACGAGGAAATTCCAGTTCATATTTATATCGCCAAGATCGCAAGTTGAGAACAAAGGAAGTTGGATCAGTCAAGGTCTTTTGGAGGAACTAATTTGTTGAAGAGGCTACTTGGGAAGATGAAGTTGATATGAAAAGGAGATATCCACATCTCTTTGAATCCGTAGAGAATGCAGATCAAGGTACTACTTCTCTTCTTAGTACTTTATAAACTATGAGTAAGCATGTGGTTGCTTTCTTTCAAACGGGCATAACTTCTAACTCGGGATGATTAGGAATTAGTTATTGGTATGGTTGGAAATAATTGAAGAGATATTTCCAACCCCGCCAAGTTTGCGCATTTTTGATATCATATGAGTGAGATATGCCTATCAGAAGTTGGATTATTGAAGTGAGGAAAGTTCAAATCCGGATTTAAGGAACGACAAACTAGTCTTCACCAATTAATTTCCTATTTCATTTTAGGGATTTATTAGGGTATAAACAAGTCTTAATTCAGTTTTGGAAAATCAAAATCACACTTAGGGCTTGGAGAAGAGAGAAAAGAAAAGGCAAAGGAGAAAAGTCAAGAATTCGCCAAGAACGTCCATATTAGGGAGTGGATTTCGTGAGGGGTGATCCCTATCAAGGTATGTGAGATCTTTTTGTGTTGGGTTAGTTTACCCACACACCAAGTTTGTTTCAATTCCATGACTTTTGAATTGGGTGAATGATTTGAATTGAGTGAATAAGAATAATAAAGTTCTTGAAGAACATTGTTGAATTCTTGTTGATTGACTTCTTGAATGCCTAATATTGAATTGATTTGTAATTCCAGATTCGTTTTTTTTTTTTGAGTTATATCGATTGGGAATAGAAAAGTACTAATGATCCTAAGGGTTTGGATACTTAACTATGGAGATTTATGGGGGTTAGCGTTGAAGGACGAGTTGAGAAAATCTCCAAGCGTCACCTGGGCAGCACCAGGCGCGGTGCGCCCTATTTGCGCCAGAAGGCCTAGGGCGCGCACCTACAGTGTGCTATTTTGGTGCCTCATTCAACTAGGGGTGGCGGCGGCGCGCCCCAAACGCACCCAAATCAACGTTATTTTCTCAGTCTTCGTAAATTAGTCTGATTAAGCCTTTCTAAAGTTTTGTAGAACTTCCTAATTGTTTACATCTCCACTCTATTCGATTAGGACAAAACGTCGCGGTGACTCGAAAAATAATTAATTGATTCAATTTTAATGAATTTTAAGAAATAAATGAATTTTAAAGAGTCGCCACCTAATTTTAGGAAAACTAGGAAACCAAATTAAAGTGATGTATGAAACGGAGAAATTCTAGGTAAGGGTTTAGGTTATTCCGAAGGGAAGGTGTTAGGCACCCTCTGAAATCCACAAATGTGGGTCCCGACTGAATTCATTTATATTCAAATTTGAGGAGGAGAATAAAATAATGTACAAGTATAATAAATATTCAATATGCATAAATAATAAAATAAGAAAATATAAGAAACGACCTAAAGTTTGTCTAACACCAATATATATGAAATATTAAAAAAAGTATGATTCGAAGTACATTTAAAAAATTTCATGGAGAAACACCTCCGGGTACCTGTAAAGTCACTCAGTAAAAGTGTTAGTAATGTATAAATATGAATAAATCAAATAATAATTTAAGAATAAATAGACTATAATTTCTTTATCGGCCAATTTTATCACACAAAAATATTAAACTTAAACTAAATTCCATCTTTTAATCATTGGGAAAGCCTCCAAAGCCGACTGAGAATTTTTTCATTGACCAATTTTATCATACAAAAATTAAACTTAAACTAAATTCCATCTTTTAATCATTGAAAAAGCCTCAAAAAAAGGAAAATTTTTCATTGGCCAAATTTAACAAATAATTAAATCAACAAACAAGCACAATAATAACACAAAAGGCTAGAAACATAATGGGAGAAAAAATAATAATGTAAAAAAGAAAACCTAATAGTAAAGTAATAACATATATAATAATAATAATAATAATAATAATAATAATAATAATAATAATAATAATAATAATAATAATAATATAAACAAAACGAGACCAAAGCATGATATAATAATATAAATTAAATAACGTAAAAATAATTAAAATTCACAAAATTCTTTAGTCAACAATTAGCGATTAGCACTATATGTCACTTTATATGAATTAAGAGAAAACAGATCATCAGTAACGAAGTAATCAAAACAACTTAAAATAATAGCAAAATAAATTTAAAATATACAAAATCAATATATAATATAAAAGAAATAAAAATGAATAGTGATAAAGTAATAAGTAATAAAAATGAATAGTGATAAAAATGTCAAATTAAGTTTGTTATGTATCTTATTTATGTTATTATTATTTGTTTTATTTTTTAAAAATATAATTTTTATACAACAGATTGAGAAGAATTTAGGGGAGATTATTATTTTTAAAAAGGAACAAATGTTAAAAGTTTCATCAGTTACAATTTATTAAAATACACAACTTTCATCTATTTCTTCTTTTTTTCATCATGTTATAAAAAATTCTTTTTTTTCCTCCATTGTTCTAAAAAAATTCAATATCCAATTTTGGTAATCTTTTTTTTTTTTGTTTCTAAACGCTTTTATTAATCAAAATAAATATCCAATTTTCACTAATTATTGTTATAAAAATCACGAAATTAAAGAAGTACCACATCTATAAAATTTCAGTATCAATTTTTCACTAATTACTGTTATGAAAATCATAATAAAAAAATATAATATCTCATTCTCACTAATTATTATTATTATGAAACTTTATGATAATACATTATAGTTTTATCTATTAAATTTATTTATTTTTAATTTAGAAACTTGAACACCTATAGTTTTATTTGTAGTTGCCATACTTTTCTCACAATGTATTTATTTTATTTTTTAAAATTTTGTATCCTTGCTTAAATGTATTTATTCCAATATGTATACCGTTTGTAATAGTATCCATTCTAGTTTTCATATTGTATTTGTATAATGAAGCTTGTATTTCTTTATTAGTTTGTATTCATTCCAATATGTATGTCAAATAAAATGTAGCTATTTAAGAAATACATTTGTATTCGTATATATTTTTTCACTGTGTATTTATTTTTCTTTTCAAAATCTTGTTTCCTTTTCTAAGTCGTATTCATTCCAATATGTCTATTATTTGTATTTGTATTCGGATACAAATAAACTAATAGAAAGTTGTTCTTCTTATAAATAAAATACATAACTACTTGACATACATTTGGATGAATACAAATTAGGGACAAATACAAGATTCATAAATCATGCAATATGAAATTTTTAATAAATACAAATATTGATAGTATACATAGTGATTTGAATACAAATTGAGAAAGCATACCAAATTCTAAAAAAGAACTATAAATACAAAACAAACTAATAGAAAATTGTTCGATAACTATCCGATCTTCGTCGTCTTTTTCAAGATCCTCACGAGTAGACAAAGATTCTACATTTGCGTTCTGAATTTGAGGAAAGTTTTGCACACCAATGAGTCTTGTAAATGTTCTTACCCTCTTTCTTCCCTCATTTTAACAACGGATCATACATTATACATTATTTGTTAAGTAATAAACAAATTAAAGGATGAAAAATCACCAGAAATTGATTGATTAAGATGAATACCTTTAGTAAGTCTCTTGGATTCAGCCATTGAAGAGTAAATCATAATGGAAATTGAAAAATACAAACAACATTTTTTTAAGATTTAAACAAAAATAAAATTAGAAAAGAAATCTGTAAATAGGATAAAGATTAGAGATACCTTAATCAAAGGGATTCTTGTTGATCCAATTTTGAATTAAAAAAACAACCAAAATAAATATATGGCAGAAAAATATTTGCAACTTGAATGTTGGAGGAAAATCAAAAAAGATAACCATGAGAGGAAAAAAAAATTAAATGGGAGAGATAATTAACAATTTAAAAAGATAAATATGAGAGATAATGTTTTTTTTTTTTAAAAAAAAAAGAATATATAGAATTAATTGAAAAGAGAGATAAAATAGGAGGAAAATTGGGACACATAAATTTTTTAAAATAATGACATTTTTGACATTATTGCTAATATTTATAAAGTATGGATATTTTTACTAAATATGTTATTTATTTTGACTAGTTTACTAATTTTTCCTTATAACAATGAGAAAATGTCATTAGTAAGCCCCAAATAAGTCCAACAAAATAGTAAGGGTAAAATATTGTCAATAATAACACGAAACTGATAATTAGTCAAATATGTACGAAACAAAATGTGAAAAAGATATGGGTCACCTGAGTGAGGTATTTTAGGCTAGATCCGAAAGTTTTACCACTGCTAAGAGCAGAGTCTGTGTTGCTATGCCGCCGGAGTTCGGAGTTTCATCGGGACACCTGCAAAACAAGCAAAATCTGAGGAGTGGAAGGGGGAAGGGAACTGGTCTGAGTACTCCAGTTCATCGGAGCTCAAAGCTCCTCGCTGGAGGTCATGGAGTTGCTGGAAAAAGAGAAACAATTTATTTGTATATTTTTTTGGCTGGAAATTGGTCTGTCGGAAAACAAATAAAAAAAGAAGAGGAATTTTGTGTCGTTTGGCTGGCTGGCGTGGGGTTTTGGTGATAGTTTCATGGTGTATTTGGGGAAGAAACAGGTGGGTTGGGGATAGTTTGGGGGCTGTTTTTGGAGTTGGTTTTTGATGGAGTTTTGTGGTGGTGTTTTGATGGTGGGAGAAGTTGTTTTTGGCTGAAAAAATGGGTGTCAAAGATGGTGGTTGCTGGTTGGAGAGAGCTGCTGGCAGCAGCAACGAATAGGAGAGGTGTTGGGTGGTGGTTCGTTGGTGTTTTGGTCTGCTGGTTGGGTGGTGAAAGCTCACCGGAGGGGAGAAACGAAGGAGCTTTGGTGGCTGTTCGGTTGAGCTACAGGTGGAGCTTCAGTGAGCTCACCGGAAAAAATAATGAACCTTGAGAAATCCTTTTTTTTTTTTTTAATAAACATCCTGAAAATTTTTATCCCTGAAAAAATCCACCTATTTTTTACCTAATCTAAATTTAAATAGAAAAAAGAACTTATGCAATGGATCCAAATACGTGGATTTGGGATTGAGGCTCAAAATTGTGGTGTAGTTAAACTTATCTGTATTTAAATAATTTTTTAAATTGTGCAAAAATATGAATAAATGTAACGAATAAAAATGAATGTAAAAAAATATAATAAACGTACTAATGATATGAATTTAGCAAAAATAACGATTTAATAAAAATAAAAATAAAAATAAAAATAAATATTTGAATGTATTCAATCGGCAAATTAAAAAATAAAAACTCCTAAAATTTGACAAATAAGGATAGTTATTGATAAACTTATTTTAAATTATAAAAGAAAGATAAACCTAAAAATTATAAATTTTGAAAATGTTAGGCAAGAATTGGGTGTCAACACTAATTATTGTAACTACTCTAAATGACTTCTGATCACATAGAAATCATCTAAAAACACGAATTTACAACCTTGAATCCATAACTTCAAATTCAAGAAAAGTTATAGCCAAGTCTAGAGAATTTCTAGAGTCCTTTCAAGAAGTCTTTTACAAATACTTTAAACTTATTTTAAGACTTAAATATCAGTTTGAGTAAGGAGTAGAGATAAGTAGAAGAAGTTAATTTCAAGTTTCATAAGTCTTTCAAAAACGTTTTGAGTGTCGTTTTAAGACTTAAGCTCGAGTTCAATTTACAGTAAAGTGAAGTATGCCTTAAAGAAATATATTGGAACTAAGTATAACCAAAGGAGCTTAATATGTTTTCACATTTAAAAAGAAGGGAAACTGAGATTTCCAATGAGTCTTCGGGCTAGTCTTCAGTTAAAGAGAAATAACATTCTAAATGAAGTGAGCAGAAAAACTGAGATTTCCAAGATAGCTTTGAGCTAAAATTTTTAGCACTAATCTCAAATTACAGAATCAGTATGTTTTTAAAACATAAGAGTCAATATATTTTATGAGTTGTATTGAGCACCAATATGAGGGAGAGTTCAGACAACTCATAGCCCTCATAAACCATGTAGCCACAATGAGTAGAAAAGGGTCATACTTTTTAGATAAACCTTTTTCACAATAGACTAGCGGATCCATTAGTCATTTCAGATCTTATACCTTTAACCGGGTATAGGATACGCTGGCAGCGTGAGGTAGATCGTTATATCATCACTATAGTTCTTAAGTGATGGTTGTCGGTTAGAGAAACTCTCACATAAGTTAAATATTTATATATATACATCAGTTTATTTGTATTTTTACGTACATCTCAAAGTTATTTGTATCCTTGTATATATTCAGAATTTACAACATGTTTTCAAACAACTTTTCTTTATATTGCACTTTCTTTTAAATTGCATTATATTGAAATGAGTTAGTAATATTACTTATGTTATTCATAGGTTAAGCAGAGTCCAAGGTAAGTGTTCCTTTTTACTCTTTTCAAGCTTAAGTAGTTTTAGCATTCAAACTCGCATACTCGTACATTCAATATACTGATACAGTTGGCTTGAAACGTATCATGATGCAGACGCAGGTAACGAGGATCGGCATCCACAACACCGTTATCAAGTTGAGCACTCAAAAGTCAGTTGATGAGCCTCCTTTCATTTCGGATGACTCCTTTTATTGTTTTGTTTTTAGTATTTTCATTATCAGAATGTTGGGGGACTGTTCCAACATCAATCTCAGTTTTAGAAGACTTCATAAATTGAAAGTCAGAGGTTAGTCCTTTAGTATTTCTATTTCTTTCTATTTGTTAAGACTTGAATTGTCATTTTGGCTAAGTTGAATGTTTAAATCTTTAAAACATTCTGGTTAACTCGTCATTCTATTAAGTTCAGTTCTTTGAACATATAGTATTAATTGTTGTCTTCCACTGAGTTAAGTAAGCAAGACTAAGGCTTTGCTTGAGACCAGCAATAATTTTTGAGTGACGGTCACGTCCCGGGTGTAAGCTCATAGCGTGAAAGATGTTTGGACAACCCCACAACATCTACATGACGAAAGTAGAAAGCAAGTAAAAAAGTCCTTCGAGTGCAAGGAGGCTCACCACAAACTCTGGAGTGCTCAACTAAATCAATGGTGCGCTGGATGCCGACCCTCGCTCCCGCCATTTCCATCTTAATACGATGCAAGCCAACTTGCATCAGTATATTGAATGTATGAGTATGCAAGGTTGAATGCTAAAAAATACTAATGTAGGGTTGAAAGGGAAATCTTAAGAACTTACCTAACTCAACTCAACTCTACAAGACTGAACTCATTTCAATATATAGCAATTTAAATAAGTGTTGTAAAGACCCTCTTAGCCGTTTTATGAATTTTAATAATTATATTTATATTGACCCTTTTAGTAGCTTTTTATAAATAATTTATGACTTATACAAGTGAGTGTCATGATTTTCAAATTTAATAAAGGATTATTTTGTTGATACTAATAGAAAATAAAAATATAAATAAATAAAGAATTGAGGGCAAAATCCCTGAACTATTAAAGTTAGCAAAATGAAAAAAGAAAAATAAACTACCCTAAAGTGTGAGTCGTGGAACATCTAACGAAGACGGCAGCAACCTTCGGTAAGCAAAAAAAGAATTCATTCATGCACGTACCTGCACATAACAAAATTTTGTATTTGTCATTTACATGATTTAAAGCAACTTCACATGCATATTGAGTGAGTTGGATAAAGGATTTGTGTTTTTATTTTTATATGGTTGAGCGAAGTGTAGTTTTATTAATTGATTGTGGGGTTTTGGGAAACCATTTATTAAATATTAAAAATCTCAATGTTTATCCATTTTATATGTTAAAATAATGTTGGAGGAGGAATTAGGAGGGCACGCCGACCCTTGGAGCATAGTTATCATATGAATTGTGGATTTAATTAAAGATTTTGGTCAAGAATTGTAGTATTTGTAAATTGGAAAAGAAGAACAGGTTATTAAGTTATTACTCTCCATGTAATGTTGGCCAATGATTTTCATTTTTAATACAATGTGATAACATTAAATAAATTAAAGATGAAGTCTAGATATTTTTGTAAAGTTTCCAATAGTTTAAAGATGTTAATTACCCCTCTAAATTCGGCAACTATTTTATGATTCATGTTCGTATTATAATCTATGTAATTGAACATTAGGTGTATTATATTACATGCAAATTATTAAATTCATCATATTTGAAAGAATTGAGAATTATACCTAAGCTTGCAGTTTAGGAATTTGATTATAGAGTTGGGTGTTGTTAGTTTTGAAATCTCATTGGGGTCATGTTCTTGAATAGATTGCATTTATTTGAAAGTTCAATGGAAGGGAAAGACTCAAGTCCCGGAGTGATTGATCGACTATTTTAGGCAAGTGTATTTCTAAACCCTTACTAAGTGTATGAAACGCGTGTTTTCCTTGTGGTACATGTTTGGGAGTAATGGTACATGGTAATGGGTTGACTTGTCCACATTGATTAATTCTAATGATAAAAGGAGGTAATAAAAGACAATGTGATTATTTGTTTGTATGTGATGTGTTGAGAATGATACGAGTAACGGTGTTATAATGAGAAGATTTATTACTATAGAATGTGAATTGTAATCCGAGAATGTCAAAGCATATGAGCATTAACTGAAATTAATTATTGATTTATTATGTGTGATTGTGTTCTTTACTGAACCCATATAAATGTGATAATTGAGGTGATTATATGTCATAGCGACATTTGGTTTATTGAGATATTGCATCATATCCTTTATTTGATATCATATTCTGCACATGCATTGACATGAGACTGGGTATGAGTAAGGGTCTAACACGTGGATATCATCCGTGTTAAGATCGAGTTATGATTATTTTGGGCACGTGGAGATCGGCCGTGCGATAGAAAAGTTATGATTATGATTTGGGCACGTGGAGATCGTCCATGCAAAATTATTTAATTTATGATAGTGCGTTGAAATCGTCCACACAGACACGTGGAGATCGTCCGTGTCAGTATATGAACCTCGCGAGTCCCCAATGGGTCATGAACTTTCGATGTATTTTCGATGAGTATCATGTATATATGGTTGAGAGAGAAATTGGTTTTCTGAGGCATAGCACTTCATGGTGTCATATTGCATTGCATCCCATGACATTCTTCATTCTTGATGATTATGTGTTTTATTGGTGGTTGTAAATTACTTGACATTTGATTACCTCTATTTGACGAACTTGACCTTGAGTGCCCTTTTGTATAAAGTTGTGATTGTTGAATATTGAGTTTGTAGTTAAGGATGTGTAATTTATTAAAATGATTTCAATGAGCTGGGTGCTATGAACACTGTGAACTGTTAGGTTGGGCTTTTTTTTTTTGCAAGGTGTAGTTGTGGAGGTTTAGTTGGTGTGTAAGGAGTACTCGTATTTTATTCCCTTAGCTTGAGTTTAGACGTTTACTTGCTGGGTACCGTGTGGTTTGATACTCAACCCTTGTTACTACAATTTTTTAGTAGGTTATTAGCCCGGACATTGTGATGTTTCTCTTCTTCTTGTCTGGGGCTTCATATGGAGATTTGTGAGGTAGTTGCTTGTCATTTCTGCGAACCTTCTTACTCTTATTTATGATCTTGTCCTACTCTATGAACAATGTCATATGAGACTTGTATCTTTCTTTTGATTCATTGGTAATACTTTAAAGGCTTGTACACATGACAACCAGGTTTTGGGGATTGAAGTAAGTTGAATTGTTATTAAACTTTTCTTTTATTTTCGTGCGTAATTAGGTGATTGATTTTTAGGCTGACTTGTCTTGGTGGGATAAGACGAGTGCCATCACATCAATTTTTGGGTCGTGACAACATGGTATCAAAGCCTCAGGTTCATAGGTCTCACGTGTGTACAAGTCAAGTCTAAGTAGAGTCTTAAGGAACGGTATGGAGACGTCTATACTTATCTTCGAGAGGCTATAGTGACTTTTAGTTGGATGTTAGATATGGTGTTCATGTGAAAGTGGTATATTTATGAAAAGAATGTGTGTTCATATTTGAAGGGATTGAGTAAGGTTAGTTATCCCAGTAGAAAGAATAGTACGTGTATGGTATATATAATACTTATAGTGATTTAACAATTGAAAGTGGAGTAACTAAAAGATAGGTGGCTAGATAATGAATAATGTAATTTGAAAAATATAGTTGGTACAATTGTTGTGTATAAATTGCTTAGCGAATAATGAGAATGGCGTTGCACCAATTGAGGTTATAATCTTTCATAGATTAAATGTATATTAGTAGGATTATGATACCACTACTATAACGCTATGGATACTTATTTGATTAGATTTATGGAGTGGTTACTCATACTATTGACTTGGTAAGAGATCGAACAAATTTGGTGGTGTATTGCAGTTATTCAAATAGATCCAAATGTATGTGCTATTTGGGGTACAATCTTCTCAGTAGGTATTATGTGTTCTAGTGGTGGATCTAACAAACTTTCATGATATGATACTTGTGGTACATGGAAATGGATACTCGACTTTCAAGTGTGAATAATAACTACATAAAGAGTTATCAATTGTATCACATCATCATATAAAGTTTGATGTCGCATTCATATCTGAGAAACTAACTAGGTTGTTACTACAGAAGAATGAGTTAAGCATTACTTATTAGGGGAATCTTAGTGGTGGATCTTTGGTATGATATTAATGTATATGTAGGCTATGAAGTGTATCCTTAGTATTTTAAATGAGTAGTGTTGATTTTATCATAAGCTCCAATTGAGTGGAGAAATATTGAAATGACAAACTTATATGTAAACAAAGTCCCAATAAGTATACTTGGGTGAAGGCAATTGAAAATTTTAGTAAGAAAATGCGTATAAATTGAGTTAATATGTTGAATTTCGGTTGGTATAATTGGATTTGAGGTGTCATATTGGAGAAATGGTTGACATCGTGATGATGAAAAGAGCTAACTAAGCATGATAGGAAAAAGAGTTTGTGATGGATTGTGAAAGAGATGCAACTATATGATAAGGATTGTTAGTTAAATGAATTTCTTATTATAATGACGATTGTGAGTATCTAAAATTATGATTTTTTTTACTATTTGTTTAGTAGTTTGATTATTTAAAAAGTTCTATGGGGTGTTGCGACACCACTCCAATAGAATTAAATGAGCTAGACCCTTAATGCAAAGAATCAATGAGAGGCTATATAATCTTCAGGAGGAGGCAAAAATAAGGATATTTACTCAGATTGTAATGGCCAAAGATATATCTTCAAAGAGAGTGGATAATTGAATTTAGAGACATCTAGTTTCATCTGTTTTGCCTAGATTATTGTGATAGTTTTATGGGTTCATCATATTGATTAAAGACTATTGGATAAAACTTGAGAAATGAGTGTATATAGATGTTCAACTCAAGTGTGATTATATGGTTTTTTGTGGTTTTAAGTTGGTAATGAGTACAATTGAATTTTTAGCAAAAAGATATGATAAGGTCGATAGAGAGGCGATCAATGATAAGCTAAAATACGTGAATTCATAAAAATCATCAAGGTATGAGTTAATGTTGATAGATAAAGGAAATGGGTACACCTTTGGATTCAAAATTCAAGGTTTACATTTTGTGTTTTAGTTTGTGATAGTGTGTTTTATCAAGGTATGGATTGGTAAGGTAAGAAATTGTCTATCAGATTGAGTATGAATTTTACTTGAAAAAATATGAAAATAATTTGAGTAGTAAATTTGATTACTTTTGATTGTCATACTTAAGGGTGATTTCACGTAATGTTTTGATTTAGAGGATAAGGTAAAAAAAATATCATGAATATTAGTAAAAGGATAAGATCGATAGCAAGTCAGCGAAACAAAAAATAGAATGGTGTGTTGAAGGGTTCAAGATATTTAGAATTATATGTCATGAAAAAAAAATCTAAGAAAAGTGAAGGAATAAGACCTCTCGTATAAACCCTTGGTTTGTAGTTGAAGAATTCATTGATTTTCTTGCTTATGAGGTAAGATATGACTGTGAGATGTGAACTAGTTCAATACAAACTATTATGATGTGTTACATAGACATTTAATATTGAGTAGAGATTATGAGCTTATTGTATACCGAATTATTGGACTCATAAAATTTTTATTAGGTGTTGGTATGAGGTGTATGATGGTTTTGAATATTAGTTGCAATTTGGTATCTGGAAAAAAAATATACATGAAGAGTTGACATTGAGTGTGATTCAATTGTTGTATCTCGATGGTAAAGTACTTTTAGATTTGAAATTAATGTTATGAGTCTTAGGTGTGACATGTATATGTCATGAAATACTTAAATGGAAAGAGAAGAAGCCATAGCTCAAAAATTTTAAAGGCGATAATGTGTTTGCTTAGAAGACTTTGACACTTGTGACGTTTTGAGAGCAAGGTAAATAGCTGGTGTAGCTATGATTATTTATTAGTATAAGAGTACTATCTTCAATGGTGTACTGTGAGAAGTATGTGGGGTTTGATGAATCGAGTAATTATAATATTGTAATGGAGATCAAACTAGTTGATTGTGGGTGGCTAAAAATCAAAGATGGAGTTATTTGAATGAAATATTTGATATGGTCTCTATGGACAGAATATAGTGTGTTATTCTATTTTTTTACTACGTACATTCTTATATGACACACCTACTTTGTGTGGGACATGATTTGGAGTATAATTTGATGTATATGTCAATGTGTGTTTCTACAATTATGGGTAAAGTCCTAGTGGTGGATCGGATGTACCGATCCTCTTACATCCTCTTGATATGGTAGGATCCTTAGAAAAACTTGGTCATTTCAGTTATGATAGATTTGGTGTTGTTTGGGATAGTTAAAGTATTTCAATGTGTCTACAGGACCAACCTTGCTTATGAGAACTTATATAAGAGCTACTATGAAGAGTCACAGTTGTTTAAAAGTGTAGTTAAATGTTCTATATTTTGAAGCGTATCGTTTGTTGGGTGTTTAGTTAATCATTTTTTTCTATGAGTTAGATATGTTTGATTCTCCCTTGATGAGTACTCAATGTCTAAGGATCAGATTTTATAACTTAAGCTCGTGAAAACAAAATCTTGATAACATTTGTGATGGTTTGTGTATTAAGAGTGTGTGGTGGTTGGTTAAAGTTCACTTTTGATTGTAGTTATTGACTCAGAATCTTATCATGGCTACATGAGAAAAGAGTAATCTTGATGGGTGTGTATGGTCTAGTGAGTTTCGGTTCAGATGGGATTCATGGGTTAGTCTTTGACTTAGTAATCACTCCTGATTAGAAGATTTTTCAAATTTTGGTTCAAAATTTCAATTCTTGATAGTTGATCTTGATGGAATAATCCCAAGTATGAGTTCACTTGGAGAGAGAAACAAGACTCTGAAAGTCATACCGTAGGTTCTTGGTATCCCCTAGTATTTGACTTACTTTTACTTTATGTTTGAGGACGAACATGATTTTTAGTGGTGGATAATGTAAAGACCCTCTTAGCCGTTTTATGAATTTTAATAACTATATTTATATTAACCCTTTAAGTAGCTTTTATAAATAATTTATGACTTATACAAGTGAGTGTCATGATTTTCAAATTTAATAAAGAATTATTTTGTTGATACTAATAGAAAATAAAAATGTAAATAAATAAAGAATTGAGGGCAAAATCTCTGAACTATTAAAGTTAGCAAAATGGGAAAAGAAAAATAAACTACCCTAAAGTGTGAGTCCTGGAATATCTAACGAAGACGGCAGCAACCTTCGGTAAGCAAAAAAATTAATTCATGCCCGTACCTGTACATAACAAATTTTGTATTTGCCATTTACATGACTTAAAGCAACTTCACATGCACATTGAGTGAGTTGGATAAAGGATTTTTGTTTTTGTTTTTATATGGTTGACTGAAGTGTAGTTTTATTAATTGATTGTGGGGTTTTGGGAAACCATTAATTAAATGTTAAAAATCTCAATGTTTATCCATTTTATATGTTAAAATAATGTTGGAGGAGGAATTAGGAGGGAATGCCGACCCTTGGAGCATAGTTATCAAATGAATTGTGGATTTAATTAAAGATTTTGGTCAAGAATTATAGTATTTGTAAATTGGAAAAGAAGAACAGGTTGCTATGTTATTACTCTCCATGTGATGTTGGCCAATGACTTTAATTTTTAAAACAATGTGATAACATTAAATAAATTAAAGATGAAGTCTAGATTCATTTTGTAAAGTTTCCAGTAGTTAAAAGATGTTAATTACCCCTCTAAATTCGGCAACCATTTTAAGATTCATGTCCGTATATTAATCTATGTAATTGAACATTAAAGTGTATTATATTACATGCAAATTATTAAATTCGTCATATTTGAAAGAATTGAGACTTATACCTAAGCTTGAAGTTTAGGAATTTGACTATAGAGTTGGGTGTTGTTAGTTTCGAATTTGTTAATAGATTGCATTGATTTGAAAGTTCAATGGAAGGGGAAGACTCAAGTCCCGGAGTGATTGTTCGACTATTTCAGGCAAGTGGATTTCTAAACCCTTGCTAAGTGTATGAAATGGGTATTTTCCTTGTGGTATATGTTTTGGAGTAATGGTACTTGGTGATGGGTTGACTTGTCCACATTGATTAATTCTAATTATAAAAGGAGGTAATAAAAGACAATGAGAATATTTGTTTGTATGTGTTGTGTTGAGAATGATACGAGTAGTCGGTGTTATAATGGGAAGATTTATTACTATAGAATATGGATTGTAATCCGAGAATGTCAAAGCATATGAGCGTTAACTGAAATTAATTATCAATTTATTATGTGTAATTGTGTTCTTTACTGAACCTGTATAAATGTGATAATTGAGGTGATTATATGTCATAGCGACATTTGGTTTATTGAGATGTTGCATCATATTGTTTATTCGATATCATATTGTGCACATGCATTGACATGAGACTGGGTATGAGTAAGGGTGTAACACGTGGAGATCGCCCCTGTTGAGATCGAGTTATGATTATTTTGGGCATGTGGAGATCGTTCGTGCGATAGAAAAGTTATGATTATGATTTGGGCACGTGGAGATCGTCCGTGCGAATTTATTTGATTTATGATAGTGCGTTGAGATTGTCCGCACAAACATGTGGAGATTGTCCGTTTCGGTATATGAACCTCGCTAGTCCCCCATGGATCATGAACTCTCGATGTATTTTCGACGAGTATCATGTATATACGGTTGAGAGAGAACTTGGTATTCTGAGACATGTCACTTCATGGTGTCATATTTCATTGCATCCCATGATATTCTTCATTCTTGATGATTATGTGTTTTATTGGTGGTTGGAAACTACTTGACAGTTGATTACCTCTATTTGACGAACTTGACCTTGAGTGTCCTTTTGTGTAAAGTTGTGATTGTTGAATATTGAGTTTGTAGTTAAGGATGTGTAATTTATTAAAATGATTTTAATGAGCTGTGTGCTATGAACACTGTGAACTGTTAGGTTGGGCTCTTCTTTTTTTTTGCAGGGTGTAGTTGTGGAGGTTTGGTTGGTGTGTAAGGAGTACTCGTATTTAATCCCCTTAGCTTGAGTTTAGACGTTTACTTGCTGGGTACCGTGTGGTTTGGTTCTCAACCCTTGTTACTACAATTTTTTTGTAGGTTACTAGCCCGGACTTTGTGATATTTCTCTTCTTCTTGACTAAGGCTTCATATGGAGATTTGTGAGGTAGTTGCTTGTCATTCTGTGGACCTTCTTGCTCTTATTTATGATCTTGTCCTACTCTAGGAACAATGTCATATGAGA
This sequence comes from Solanum corneliomulleri, assembly GCA_027704805.1. NCBI lineage: Eukaryota > Viridiplantae > Streptophyta > Magnoliopsida > Solanales > Solanaceae > Solanum > Solanum corneliomulleri. The sequence continues at coordinate 50,243,342 of JAKWIY010003061.1, read as the reverse complement.
CTTGTATCTTTCTTTCAATTCATCGGTAATACTTTAGAGGCTTGTACACGTGATAACTTGGTTTTGGGGATTGAAGTAAGTTGAATTGTTATTAAACTTTATTTTAGGCTGACTTGTCTTGGTGGGATAAGACGAGTGTCGTCACATCCATTTTTGGGTAATGACAAGTGTTGTATAAAGAAAAGTTGTTTAAAAAATGATGTATAAATATAAATAATTGTGTATATAAAATACATTTAACTTCTATGGGAGTTTTTCTAACCGACAACCATCAGTTAAAAGCTATAGTGATGATACAACATTTTGCATCACACTGTCAGGGTCGTCCTATACCTTGCCATTGGTATAGAGCCTGAACTACTAAGTGCATCCAGTAGTTATGCTAAAAAGCACTAAAGGAATCATCCAAAAAGTATGATCCTTTTTTACCAATGGTGGCTACATGGTTTATAGGGGTTGGGAGTTATCTGACATCTCCCCCATATCGGTGCTCAATACTAGTCCCAAAAATATCATTATATTAACTCTTATGCTTTTGAAAACACTACTTACAGTGAATACCGATCTAAAATATCGACCTCCAGAAGTCGGTATTCCCTGAAATACCGACCAAAAAGTGACTTTCCAACTTACGTCGGTAAAAACATGGTCACTATATAATTCCACCCTCTGGAGGTCGGTATTTACTGACCTCTCGAGGACAGTTTTAATTTAAGTCGGTTAAATTCATTATTTCATTTTTTGACTTCCTGAGTTATATATTTATTTATTTATTATTTTATTATTTTTGTCTTCTCAAATTTTGGAATACTGACATTCGGATGTCGGTATTTTTTAATTTTATTTTTCTTAATTTTAAATTTCAACCTCCGAAATTTGGTTTTTTTTATTTTTGAGATTCTAACCTCATGAGGTCGGTATCCTTATTTTGTATTTTGAGATTCAGACCTCTAGAGGATTTTTTATTTCTTATTTTTGAAATTTCGACCTCCGGAGTCGGTATGTTTATTTCTTATGTTTGAGATTTCGACCTTCGGAGGTTGGTTTTTTTGTTTCTTATTTTTGAGGTTCTGACCTCCAGATGTCGATATTTTCATTTCTTATTTTTAGATTCCGATCTCTAGAGGTGTGTATTTTTTTTTCTTATTTTTCAGATTTCGATCTCCTAAGTTTGGTATTTTTATTTCTTATTTTTCGAATCCCGACCTCTGAAGCTCGATTTTTTATTTCTTGTTTTTGAGATTTCGACCTCCAATGGTCGATATTTCGGCTATAAAACTGGCAGCATTTTGCTGTAATATTAGTATCCCACCTGCATATTTATATCAAGACAATCCAAAGAGTTCCAAATAAGCTATTTCAAAATAAACTTCATCCAACAATTTCAAAGAAGCTACTATAAAATAAACTTCATCCAACCAAAACAACACAATATCTTCAACATATACATTAAAATATTTCAAAATAAACTAAAATATGATCAAATAATTCCAAAAATATAGAAGTCTTAAATGTCAAATTGATATAACTACTATTCATCACCTTCGTTGTCCTTATCAGACTTATCATTCTCATCACCCTAACTCTCCTTATCAGACTTATCATTCTCATCACCCTCCTGATCAAATCCATCACTGTTGGCCGGACATGGACAAAGAATATTTCCTGATTCAAAAAGAAAAGTTAGTTGAGACTAAAGCGTTGCATACCTCTTGTTCTCTCCTTCCTTTGTTGTTGCTATCTCCTCCACTCTCTTACTCTCTCTTTGTTCTCTCTTCTTCTCTCTGTCAGCTACAACAACAAGCTCGGCATTGAGAAAAGTTATCTTATCCTCTATTGCAGATATTATCTCTTTATCTCGACTATCAAAGCTAAAGGACAATGAACCACAATATAACCTTCATCTTTTGTTATGTATTTTCTGGATAGTCGTAGATTGAACCTCTAATCGATTCACCTGCACTTTGTTTCCAAAGATTTGCCCTTTCTTCTTGTATAAATAATGTGTCCCAACTCTCACTAGGTAGAGTACTGCGATATTCTAGAGATATTCGTATAAACTTATCCTGTAATTTAAACAAAGAACTCCACGAATAAGAATGTACTACATATAATAAATATATAAAACAAGATTATCTTCAATGGAGTTCTTACATATGTCTCTTGAGCACATGGCTCAATCTATCTTTCTTCTTGTACGGTGTTCGTACTCTTCTTGACATGAGTAACCTTTGAACATCTCTTATACATCTACCGGCCTACCAAACTCTTTTTCCTGCAAATAACATAAATAGAATTTAATCTCCAAAACTACTTATCAAAAACGAAAAAAAATATTTTTACAAAATTAAGAAAGTACACCATTATTTCCTTCCTAATAACTAGGCTAATAGCTCCACCAATGTGCAAAGAGACTCCCTTTTTTAATGCGCGAGCCATCTTTCCAATATCACTCAGCGTTTTATACTTTTCTTCAATACCCCAATGTTCCAGTAACAGATCCCATTAATATGGTACCACAGACTAAGGAATTCTATTGTGTCTCCGACAATCACTAAATGTGCTAGAAAGCAACTTTGAAGCTATAACCTTGAAGTTCGCTTGAACTTCTTCCTCATGTTCGGGAGCCCATATAACATTTCTGTAATGAAAAATAACTAAATATTTTACTATTCAAATGAAAAGAGAATTTAAATATATATGACGGGAATTCAATTGATATACATTCTTACCTTAAATTCATTGAACATCTGCCCCCTTGCAGTTCATTGGAATCGAACTCTAATTCGGGTACACACCATTATTACGAGTTTCGTTGCACATTGAAATAATCTTTGCCAATTAAAATAACTTAACAACTTTCTAAGTCTAACTAGTTTAGTTTTTACTTAATTTCAACGCTATATTCATCAACTAATCACATTATATAATTTAACTTATTTAAAGAACTTAACAACTTTTTGACTTTAACTAGTTTAGTTTTTACTAAATTACAACACTATTATTCCCCAAATAAATCACATTATTTGGTTTAATTTATCAAAACAACTTAACAACTTTCTAAGTCTAACTAGTCTAGTTTTTTACTTACTCCTCCTTTCAAACTTTTCATCAGTATCCAATGTTCCAGTAACGAATTTCATCGATCTGGTGCCATAAAATTAGGAATTCTATCGTGTCTCCGACAGTCACTAACTGAGCTAGAAAACAACTTTGAAGTTTTAACCTTGAAGTTCGATAGAACTTCTTCCTCATGTTCGGAGCCCATACATAATATTTTTGTAATGAAAAATAACTAAATATTTATTGTTCAAATGAAAGAGAATTTAAATGTATACGAAATGAATTTAATTGATATACATTCTTACCTTAAATTCATTAAACATCTGCCCCCTGTTGTTGATAGGAATTGAACTCCAATTCGGGTATACACCATTGTAATGAGTTCTGATGCACTTTAAAATAATCTTTGCCATTAAAACGGTATAACAACTTTCTAAGTCGAACTAGTTTAGTTTTTACTTAATTCCAATACTATATTCACCAACTAAATCACATTACATAATTTCACTTATTTAAAGAACTTAAAAACTTATTATTTTTAACTAGCTTAGTTTTTACTAAATTCCATCACTATATTTACCAACTTAACAACATTATTTATTTCAACTTATTAAAACAACTTGTTTTTCAAATGTGAATGTAACACAGAATCGTATTAGTTTTCTCGATTGTCAATCGATGTATTAGTTTCCACACATCACTAGTACCACACCATGAAAGTCCTTTTATCAAGAAGATTGTACAAAAATGGCCACATATTTTTACCCATCGAATAGCTGCAAAAACATTATATGTCTCCAGATCAAGCGATTTTCATTTTTTCTTTATATCAGGTCGGTAAAAATAATAACACATTTCTTAATTCTAACCAAGTAAGCATCGGTACTATTGAAGTAATCGTATCATGAACCTATTTTATATACACTCTATCTATGAAATTTTAATAGAGATTCAGATCACAATTGGCATGACATAATTTAATCATTCGTTAAGCAACCCAAACATATTATGAAAAATTTACTAATTGTATTTTTCCAAAGTAATGATGTTCATTATTTAGTCGTCCTTTAAGAAACTTCTTGAATATTGACACCTATCTAGATAAAGCACAAAATTTAACCTCATAGAATGCAACACATATTCTCCGCTATATTCAGGAAACCATATCTCCTTCTATCTCTCAAAGTATGGGGCATATAATTGGATGAACAAGCTAGAAAATGATGCCTTAAGTCATAAGTAGTTCCTTTACTAATCAGCACTCAACATGATACTACCACCATATTTTGCATCTCCCGAAACTAGTATGTTACAAATTCAACACTTAGTCTCTCCACTATATTCTTTTTATGAAGCATCCCAAAACAATCACCAGTGAAAGCATAAATATCTTTATAATCAGTACCCATGAAGAAAGAGGGTTTCCACTTTATGAACTAAATAAAAAGATCATATTGATCATATATAATTACATGTTCTATAGTCAATCGACAAAATATACCTATTTCTAAGGACACATTTTCTTCTCTAGTGTTGCTATTTCAAATTCTAATACTCTAGTATTAATCATATGTGATATAAAGTGAAGAAGTTCAAATACAAATTTGTATCACCTAGATACCCACTGGATTCAAATAGTAGCACGAAAGAAATAAGCAATGAAGTTTTCCTAAAGTCCTATAGCCTCTTGAAGAAAAGTAAATTCCTCCCCATACTGTTTCGCAAGACTCTACTAGACTTGTACTTACGTGATGAGATCAGTGAACCCAACACTCTGATACCAATTTGTAATGATCCAAACCGAGTCATGAGTGACACCCACAGTTAACCTCCTAGGTGGATAAACCAATGAATTCAACCCCAACTAATGTTTTATCATTCAACTTACAAAATACTAACCATAATGCGAAGGTAAGAAACACAAATTCATTAAAGTTTAATGTATGTCATTCGCAAAATCTGAAAGTCATCACATCAAGAGCATTTAATCTTCTAGTGCTAATCCTAACAGTATTTAAGACATCAAAATAGATGAATAAAGTACTTTATGTCTGAAAAATAAGGACATCATGTCATGGCCAAGAGAATCTAACACGAGCTTGAATGAATTTCTCACTCTAGAACCTGATATGCTGGAGAGTGGCAAGAGCTGAAGGCGAGTCAAATTTGTTGATACACTCGATGCACTCCATAAAAGGAAAACAAAGAAAAACACAAGTAGGGTTCAGTACAAGGCAACATGTATTGAGTAGGTATCATCGATCAACACAAAATAAAAACTAATATACTATGAATAATACTATAAAATAAACTATGATACTTAGCAGGTGGAAAACAACAAACAACATGAACCAGTGATGACAAAACTAAAGTAAGTACGCAAAGAATCACAATATCAAGCACACTTGTGGGGACTCACGCCTCCACATCATGTTCATTTGGGAAATGGATTCTTTGAGATTGAGTACATTAAGTTAATTCATCTTTTTCCTTTAATGTTACCATGTCAGAACACATGTCGGAACGTGACACTCTGATCCAATTATACTGTATCAGAACGCGACACTTCGATCCAATTATACCGTTTCGAAATGTGACACACTAATTAAATTATACCGTGTCAGAACGTGACACTCCGATCCAATAATATCATTAATTTATCATTTATTATCACCACTTTTCAATTCATTAACAATATTTTATCAAGTCTTCTTTATTCAAGACATCACTTCGATAGCGAGAGTTTCAGATTATAAATCTCACGGTCTTAGAATTTCAGACTAATCACAAACCATATAATCACATAATCAAGTACATAGAGAACTTTACAATATCATTAAATGCATATCAATCACTATTAAGATTCTATCTATCAAATGGAATAAACCATAACCTGCCAAAACCGAAGAACCGAAATCAAGAAAGCTACTTATCCAACACTTTTCATTTCCTCGATGCCTCCGAACATTTTCAATCTATGGAGTACATATGCATAATTTGTATATTAACGAGTCTATAGACACTGATATTGTTTTATGCCTACCCTTGACCAAAAAAAACTCACTTAATTCTATAATCAATTTCTTTAAATTCAAACCTAAGGATAAGTCTTAATTCCTCCAATTAACATAACTTAAATGAAATTTAAATAATTCAATACACCTAATATTAAATTACTTATCTTAATGTATCAAAACTTGAATTATGATGTGATAACATATGAAAACATACAAAATTATGGAAGATGAATATGAAGTCACTCCGTGAATTTACCACTTAACAAGTATGCATAAATTTTTTTTCCTAAATAAAAATCAATCCATTTAACCATTATAATATTACTAAGTTAATCCTCACCTCACAATTCCGGTCATCCTAGAAATTTTTTAGCCACTAATATTTGTCTCCCCAAAATCCTAAAACCAAAACATCAACAAAACCTCAATTCATATTGTTATTATTATGACGTCAGACCATTACAATACAAGTTAACCCACTAAAAATTCATATAACTATAACGCACAGATATCAAATATCTAAGTTGAAACCTTTTTCAACAAGAAATATTAATTTTGTAATTTTTGTCTATCAACGAAGAGACAAAATCTAGGTAAATCAAATGAAACTCGGTATACCTGAATCGTCCCTTTTTGCCTTTAAAGCTTGCGCAGCCGCTGAACCCTTTTATTTTTATTTGCTTAATGACTCAAATAAAGTAAATTCTCCTTATTCATTTTGGTAAACATTATAAGATATCAAATAAATTATCAAAACTATCCTCTTAGTTATATGACTATCGTTATGAATAGGCTAAAATATCCATTTTAAATCTATCGAAAAAGTCTTTTATGAAATAAAAAGCTCTAGCACTCAAAATGATCAAACGGGTCGTTACAATTTATTAAACAAGATTTCTACTCAGGCAGTTTCAAAGACCCTTTTTGAATTGTTGACATTAAGAAAACCTAATTTAAGACACATGGATGTTTGGTGTTGTCCAGCGGAAACTAGAGTTTGTGATCCACATGAAAATAAAATAGATTATCAAACAATAAGTGGTTACCTTATTAGTTATCTAGATAAATCTAAAGGGTATAGGTTTTACTGTTCAAATCATAGTTTAAAAATTGTTAAAACCGATAATGAAAAATTAATTAAGAATGGTGATGTTAGTGAGAGTGTTTAACAAAAAGTGTGAAAATTAATGAGGTAAGGATAAATATTTCATTGCCCATGAATGTACCTACTTCCGCACCAATAACAAATATTGTTCCTCTTGTGTAAGAACACTTTAAAAATGTTGAACAACATTTGGGTGAACCACTTCAAGAAATAACTAACTCATAAGTATCTAATACAAATGAATCATAAATTTTGTCATTAAGAAAACTTCAAAGAGAAAGAAGATCGACAATTTCATATGATTATGTGATTTATTTGCAAGAGTCATATGTTGATATTGGACTTGATAAAGATCCAGTTTCATTTTCACAGGTCATAGAAAGTACTAAGTATGATAATTGATTGATGTCATGAATGAAGAGTTAAAATTTATGAATTACAACAAACCATGGGATCACGTTCAATTACCAAAAAGTTATAAAAGGATAATTTGTAGATAGGTCTTCAAGACCAAACACGATTCAAATGGTAATATTGAATGATATAAAGTCAGGCTTGTTGATAAAGGGATCTGTACACCAATCTTAAAAAAAGACTCATTAAGAACTATTTTGACTTTGGTAGCTCATTACGATTTAAAACTATACCAAAATGGATGTAAACACTGTTTTTCTTAGTGGAAACCTCGAGGAGAATTTTTATATGGACCACTCAGAGGTTTAAAGATTAAAGGAAAAGATCAAACTGTGTGTAAGCTAAAGAAGTCAATATATGAACTCAAACAAGTCTCACGACAATGGTATATAAATTTTAATTATACTATGACATCTTTTGAATTTAAGGAGATTATCGTTGGTCGGTGTATATACCAAAAGATTAGTGGGAGTAAGCTTATATTTTCAATCTTGTATGTTGATGACATTTTACTTATTGCTAATAATTTAGGCATATTGTGTGAAATGAAAGACTTTCTCTTAGTGAACTTTGAAATGACAGATATGGGTGAGGCATCTTATGTGATAGGGATAGAAATATTTTGTGATAGATCACAAAACTATTGGGACTGTCTTAAAAAGGCTATACCGAAAGAGTTCTAGAGAGATTTAACATGAACAATTGTTCAGCAGGATTAGTTCATATCGAGAGTGATTCGCCTATATACATGGTAGAGTAGCAAGCGAGATATGAGAGAGCCGAGGGAGATTTTTTATGTATCTCGTATCTTATATACATGTGAATCCACTTGGATGCAATGTATTTAGCTAGAACAAATTATACATATATTTGACCTCATTTATATATATGTAACTGAGACACTAAAACCTGGTAAAATACATAATATTGTGAACTACAGTCTAGCTAAGTAATTAGATCTTAAACTAGTGATATTTAAGTAAGTTTCCGTGTCTACAAGTACTAATTAACTAGAAGAAGTCAACAATGTTAGTATATTACTAAATATTATACTAATACATTTTTGACGAAATTATTATGGGATATTTTTTCATTTGATATTACTTATTTATTTTGATAATTTGCCTTAAAATTAAATGTTTTTTTTGTGAGAATGGCCTTGATAATTTTGCATATGTAGAGATTACCAAAAGATGTCATTTTTACACTTGATGGATTGTGCCTAGTTCTTGAGTTAGACCGACCATCACATCATTTGGACACGTGGCATAAATTTATTTATTTTGATTTGTCTATTCACTGTGACATGTGGTATCATCTTGTTGATTTTGGATGCTTAATTACCGTGAAACGTGACATGAATTTGTACTTGGACTTGATTTGTTAAAAATAATCTAATTTATATATAATTAAAGTTCAACATTAAGGTTGTGATTCAAGTCACATGAGAGCAGAACATGTAGGAGGGGTAAAAATAGGTCAGATTAATTGATCAACCCAAATGAACATGAAATAAATTCAAAATTTTTATTTGAATATAACCCAATAAAATTTAGGAAATACTATATAATTATACATACTTCACTACTATGTATACTATTATTACTTATTTTTTTAAAATATTGTGTATCTTACAATTAATTAATAGTTTTCTATGTATCTTACATTTAGATACATGTATTTTTTCTACCAAATACACAAAAATAAGGAGAGGGTCGAGAGAGATTGATATGTATCACATATACATGTGAAATCACACTAGATACACGTATATGTATGCATTGAGATGGATTCCCCAGATACATGGGAGAGTGGCGAGCTAGATGGAAGAAAGGCAAGCGAGATTTGTTAGGTATCTCATATACATATAAATTCACTTGGATGCAATATATTTAGCAAGAAAAAATTATACCTAAATCTGACCTCGTGTATCAAGACATATCTGGAGGCATCAAAATATGATAAAATACGTAATACTACAAACTACAGTGTATTTAAGTAATTAGTTCCTAAACTAGTAAATTTTACCCGATAATTTATATGTCTACAAGTACTAATTAGAATAAGTCAACAATGTTAGTATATTAGTAGAAGTATTATATTAATACATTTTTGACTAAATTATTATGGGATATGTTTTCATTTGATTAAGTTATCAAAATTCATGGTCAAATCTTGTCAATTAGATTTTTGTTTATGGCAACATTAATGAAAAGTAATAACAGATAGTATTAAATAATAGTATTAAATAATATTAGTATTTACTGTGTACTAATCCTAGTCCTATTAGGATTAGTACTCCTTAATCCTAGTCCTATTAGGATTAGTACTCCTTCCTATATCTCCTATATATATATCTCCCATGTATTCCCTTATTAGGTCAACACTTCAATACAATCAATATTCCTTCATGGTCTCAAGAGCCAGAAAACCTAGATCTTCTTTTCTCTAGTTTTTTTTTTCTCTCTTTAGGGCACCGATCGTTCCCTCTCTTCTCTTAGGCGGCGGCAGTCATGACAACCGAGGTGGATCCTCTCGATTCACTTCCTTCTGGCGTTAAACTCCTTCTCAGGCATCTTCATGCCCTGATTCCCGAAAAATTATCAGACATAAATTACCCTACATGGAAAATCACCGTTCTTACAGCCCTTGAGGCCAATTACCTTCTCAAATACGTCGATGGAAGCACAGAACCGCCGCCGGCAGTCATCACCGCCACGGACAAATCGGAAAAAACCAATTCGGCCCATGCCGCCTGGAAAGCCGTGGATGGCCAGATCCGATCATGTTTGATTGCGGTCATCTCTCCCACGGTTCAAAAACATGTCCGACCCTACACAACTGCTTCAGCCCTGTGGACGGCCCTCGCAACACGCTATGCATCAATTTCCCACTCTCATATTTTTCAATTGCGTGATCGTCTCCACACAATTACCAAAGGCACGAAAACTGTGGCGGAGTATTTAGACTAGGTCTCCACCATCATCACACAACAAACCCTCGACACCGTGAACAAAATCATTCCCGAAAAAGATCTCGTCATGTGCGTCGTTCGGGGCTCCCATCAGCTTACTCCTCTATAAACAGGCGTTCGCATCAGTCCAACGCCCGTTACCTGATACTCTCTCCTCTCTCGTGGCTAAAAGTGAAGAAATCAACGTGGATCTGGAGAGCAAACTTCTTCTCCGAGAAGCCGCTGTTATGGAGCCGGTCACCCACCCTCACCGCAAGCCGAACTATCGCAGGGGCGTGATGGCGGCCGGCAGTGGAGCCGCGGCGGCTATGCAGAAACAACGGAGGCCGCGGCGCGGGCGGTCGGCAGGGCAGTCGTCCGCCGTACGACGTCAGCAGCACGGCAGCAACAACACAGCCTGCACTCCTTCGGCAGCGGCGGGCAGTCATCTTCCAGCGGCGGGCAGGGCACTTACGAGCAGGATCGTCCAACTTGTCAAATCAGTCAGAAAACAGGACACACAAACCGCTGCTCATTGCTGGTTTCGGTATGAGGAGAGCCAAAATAGTGATAACCGTGCCAATTATGCATCTCAAGCCGGCCTTCCTCTGAATGGCTGTTGATACTACTGGGCTAACATGCACGTTACTTCTGATCTATCCAAGCTTAACGCTCCAAATCCATATCATGGCTCAATGGTATTTCTGTTGGTAACGGTGAGTCCTTAATATTTCTCACACTGGCACGGGTACCATTAAAACCCTCACTGCTATCTTTCACCTAGGTACCTTACCCACGTCCCTTCTATTAAATCCAACCTCCTTTCAGTTCACCATTCAAAAAAAACAAAGACAATAATTGCTCACTCTTGTTCACCTCTAATGATTTTCAGATCCTAGACAATACTACCAAGAGGGTGATTTTTCAGGGCCCCTGTGAGCATGGTCTGTACGTTCTTCCTGGCATAAGTTCGTCTGCCACACCAGTTTTCAGAAAGCGTTCCGGTGGCTCCGGTGGCTCTTTCGGCTGATGGCCAAAGTCTGTTGTGGCACAGTCATCTGGTCACCCGTTTACTCAATAATAAATTCTTTAATGCCTCATTAGGTTTTTCTTCCATTCATGTAAACATTTGTGACTCCTGTTCAATGCTAAATCTCATAAATTACCTTTTACTTTATCTGAGAAGCGTACAACTGCACCTTTTCAACTTATTCATTCTGACCTATGGGGTCCTACTGTTGTTCCTTCATTTGCTGGTTTTTCGCTATTATATTTGTTTTGTGGAATTTTACAAAATACACTTGGTTGTACCCACTACAACACAAATCACAGGCATAAACCACCTTTGTCACTTTTGAAAAAATGGTCAAAACACAATTCAATTCTCATGTAAACTTTTTTCGAAGTGACAATGGAAAGGAATATGTCACTAACATCTTTGGCCAGTTTCTGCAATCCCTGGGATTATACATCAAACCCTCCTGTCCATACACTCCCGAAGAGAATGGGGTGGCTGAACGTAAGCATCGCCATCTCATTGAAACGGTGGTTACTCTTCTACATCAATCTCATCTTCCTGTCTCCTTTTGGGTAGAACGCTCTAGCCACCGCAAACTACCTCATTAACAGAAATGCCCAGTCACACTCTCTCCAACAAATCACCCTATCAACTCCTTTACCAAGAACTTCCCAATAATACCAACCTCCGCGTCTTTGGGTGTCTTGCCTACCCTTGGCTACGCCCTCATATTACTCACAAATTACAACCCCCGATCCCGTCCTTGTATTTTTTTGGGGCTATCATCCTACCTCCAAGAGTTATCGCTGTCTTGACCCACAAACTCATAAAGTCTACATATCTCGTCATGTCAAATTTGTCGAAAATGAGTTTCCCTACGACGGTCTATTTCCTTCTCCACAAATACATCATCATTGGCGTCCTTCCCCTTTTTCCAACATACTCACAGGGTCCCTCACCACCTTCCCCCACACCTCCCCCCACTACCCAACCACCCCCATCACCCCTTCGACCGTCACCACACCCAACAATACACCCGAAGCCACCAAACCACACCACCACAACCAACCCGAACCCCTCCATACCACAACATCTTCCAGCCCGATCCGTTTTTGGGTCCTTCCGTCTACCCCCGAATCACCACCGCCCGTGCCCTCCCCAATACTCATCCCATGTTAACCCGTGGCAAAGTCGGTATCTTTAAAACCCAAACCTTTCAGGCTATCATACTACCAAATTACACCCCTTCCGATAGTGAACCAATAACCTACTCTGTTGCCCAAAAATGCTTATTGGCAATGCTATGGATGACGAGTTTAAGGCTTTGACTTGATCAGAAACTTGGGTTCTTGTACCTAAGGCCCCATGGGCGGCACCCAGTGGGCTGTAAATGGGTGTACAAAATTAAACACAATGCGGATAGAAGTATTTCCAGGTACAACGCTCGTTTGGTTGCAAAAGGCTACAATCAGGAGTATGGGCTTGACATTTATCCGAGACATTCAGTCCTGTTATTCTGCAGGAAACCATCGCCTTTACTAGTCCCTACGCTCTCGCGTGCGAAACAATTGGCTCATCAATCAGTTGATGTTTCCAATGCTTTTCTTCATGCATGCTTGATGAAACTATCTACATGAACGCAACCACCGGGCTATGTTGATCCCCGCTTCCCTCACATGTTTGCAAACTCCAGAAGTCTCTGTATGGGCTCAAGCAAGCCCCCGGTGCTTGGTACACACTCTGAAAACGTTCCTCCAGGACTCAGCTTCACGTGTTGCGTACACGACACGAGTCTGTTTTACTCGACATTCAGCACACGGTACAAGTTATTCTTCTTGTCTATGTAGATGATATCATTATTACAGGGCTCTAACCGCAGCTCTCATTCAGGATGTCACTCGAGCTATGCATACTACCTTCAAAATGAAGGACCTGGCCCGTTACGTTATTTTTCTGGGAATGGAGGTTTCTCGGACAGGCAGCGGCTTGTTTCTTCATCAGTCAAAATATGCTCGAGATCTGTTGGCAGAAAGCTAGACTGGAAAATGCACCAGTCAACAAACACCGATGGCAGTCTCTTCTCTCTTCGACGAATGGAGCCGACACCCCCTTTTGGCGATATCACCCACTTCCGCAGCCTCATTGGGGCTCTACAGTATCTGGCCATTACCCTTTCCTGACATCAGTTTGCTGTCAACCGAGTTGCTCAGCGCATGCATCAACCAAGTGACATGATTACCATTGTCTAAAACGCAGCATTCTCAGGTACATTTTTGGCACTCTTGGTCGTGGTTTACTCATTCGCACCGGGGACTTGGAGCTTCGGGGGTTTCTCAGATTCAGATTGGGCGAATGATAAAAATGACAAGAAAATCTAACATCGGGGTTTCTCGTTTTTTTTGGGGCCGAAATTGATCTCCTGGTGTACAAAAAACAACCCAAACCTCCGGTCCTCGACTGAAGCTGAATACCGCGCCCTTGCTCTCTTGCTGCTAAGACATGTGGGTCACATATATTCTTCGCGATCGCGAACTCCGCGCCACTCACACTGTTCTGCTCTCTGTT